>JAKCPI010007292.1:0-74688 GCA_023213315.1 Euborellia annulipes | reverse complement strand
CACAGAATTAAAAATATTTCCACTCACAGTCAGGCGGGACGTGAGAGTTGCTTCCAACCAAACAATCTTTGAGCGAAGTTTTCGATCCTATCCGGCAATTATCTACAAAGAATACAATTAATCAAATTACATCTGAAAAGGGGAAAACAAAAGATTGTTAGCTTTGAGACATTCGATTGAATTGATTGATAAAAAACAAAAAGGAAGAAATGTGGGGGCTGAAAGGCGTCGAAAATAGCGTAGGCGAGAGCGCGCCAAGCTTTTAAAACCCTTTTTTTTTGTTAAAATTGCCATTTCTTTATTTGAGACGATCCCTAATCCTTTAGATGTTATATTTACCCTTGCTCTATGATCACATTAGCCATAACGACGCAATCTTGCAAACGTGTTTTGCTTTGCACTTGAGATCCTTGTCCAATGTGAGTTCGCGTCAGCGAAGTGCGCGCCTCGACGATCGCTCGGTCGCCAACTCGGCTCTCGTCGCAGAACTGAGTGCATTGCATGCTGCTTCCTGGGTGAATCGCCGGGGGCTGCATCGCAAGAGATGAGGGAACTTGCCTAGGAACAAAAGTTGAATTAAATTAATCCTCCTATCTAAGGACCGGCTTCTTCATTCATCGTCAAGTTATTGGTTGATTAAGCCTTGCAATACCGTAAAGAAACCCTAAAACTTATTTAAAATATACATACCACATCTCATCATCTTCTTAGTTTATTAAATGAAGTTGAATCAAAAGGAAAATAATTCATTAATTATCATAATTAGCCGAGTAATTTTCCCTTTTAATATCCGTTTAGTAATTTTTTCAAGTTCTTTTCAGTCGCCATTTAATATAAAATTATTTAGGTGGGTTTGAGAATTATTTTTTTAAAGTTAAATTATTAAGAGGTTTGAAAGAATCTGCGCACAAAATAAAGCGTTTTTTTAAACACTCACACTTTTTTTCACATTCACCGTCTTTCGGCTTTTCAGTCTTTTCCTCCCATATAAATTTTATCCAATCTAAAATAAAACATCGTCCTGATCCAACCCGCGACCCTTAGTATACAAGGCCAGCCAGCACTCTAACCCCTACACCAAGCCCGAGGGCAGGCGTTGTTTATTTATAGTGAAAAATTACAACAATACTTAATTATTTGGTTAATTTGCATTGTTTGAATTGAATGAATTCCATTTCTCAGAATTAATTTTCCGAGTAATTATTCTTATTAAAATATCAATTCCCCCTGAATTTAGAGTTTCTTCA
The DNA here is from genome assembly GCA_023213315.1 of Euborellia annulipes. Classification (NCBI taxonomy): domain Eukaryota; kingdom Metazoa; phylum Arthropoda; class Insecta; order Dermaptera; family Anisolabididae; genus Euborellia; species Euborellia annulipes. Next base: position 73,441 of record JAKCPI010007292.1, on the reverse strand, counting down.
GCTACTTGACCATGGATGAAGAAACCTGCCCTAAGGGCAAATAGCGTAGTTAATTGATGCCAGTGCTTACAATTTTATTTGCGTAGCAATACGAGACAAGCGAGTTTGTCCGGAAAGCGTTGGATTCTCCACGTGGCGGTCGATAGGCAAAACAACGAACGGAATCCCGCAATTCGTGAGGATCTCGACCACGAGAGTAGCAAGATAAATTAGAGATGTGGATTCTAATTTGAGAATCGTCGGTAGACGCGAGGATATCTGGAAAAAATAAGAAATTATCCTTAGAGTAGAAAATTTCTTTGATAACGTTCCGGATTAAAAAAAATCAGCTTGCAAGTTACACACGAAACTCGCCTCAGACGTCTGGAAATTTTGTCTGATGCATTCTAATATAGATGGTTTAAAACCAGACAAGTCAAGACAGAATGCTTTGACTTGTCTGTTCCTGAGTGGGAACACAAAAGGTCTACCAGAGAGGCTGCTGTTTAGGTCTAATGTCGCTATTAAATCAGTCGCTGTGATTGAGGGTTTTGATTAGAACAGGAAGCAGCAGCCAATAAAATCTCACAGTTTCGATCTAGCATATCGGGTGACAGGGCTACAAAAGATTATTAATAACGTTAAAAAAATTAGGTGTTGATGTGTCTTCTACCAGCCGGTGGCTTTTTAACGTGACAAGTCTTTGCTTGACTTCAAAAAAAATTTTTCTCTTACCTATATTGAAATATAAAGAGAAATATTTTTTTATTTTTTTTTTTTTTATATTTTTTTTTCATAATAAACATGTTCAAACATTTTCATTGAAACAATATATGACATTTTTTTATCCATTAAGGGCGACTTATCTTAAAAAATGAGTTTTGGAAAAAACCAATTTTGGAGTTAGTACTCTCGGAATTTTTTTATTTATTCTATTAGAGGTTATCTTTCTGCACCAAAGACATCCCATTTAGTCTGATCTGATTAGCGTTCGGAATCTACGGGGTTTAAACTTTCAAAATTAGAATTTACCCAGCGCGGTAATAAAACGATGAAAAAAATAAATGGTGAAAATCTTTAGCTGAAACTGATTCTTTCTAACCGTATACTCCCCATAATATACCTCTTAAGACAGAGCAGTTATTCAAGCCGAAAACTTTTTCAAGCCCCCAACAATTGTAAGACTGCCGCAAAACCACAATTACATACATATGGTTGTTATTATTACATTTATATATAAGGGTATTCACCCATATGTAGACAAAAAGGCGTACAGAGGCAACTTTATGTTCGGGGGGAACTGATAGTTTAATGAGAACGTTGTGAGATTTGGGTACTGGCTGCTGCCTCTGCCTCCTGTCCTATTCAACGAGAATAAAGTTGGTCAGTGAGCAAATCGACAACAAGGCAAGAATTCCCTTTGTTCGTTGAGGGTTTTGTTAAAATATCATCGCCTTGCCTTTTTTGGTGTCGACTCCAATCAATGAATGCTCAACGTCGGTGTTTATTCTCTTCGGCTTGAATAATTGTTTTTTCACAATATATGGCAGTAATTCTCCTTTGAGTGTCGCGAAGGATCTGAAAAAGGTTACAATTTTATATTAAATTAACCCCTAGTGCCCCCATATCTGGCTCGGGCCCTGTAACTTTTCTCTGGCACTCTTTTTTATACCCTCAATAACCCCCACTTAAAATTAAAAATAAAACTTAAAAGAATTCAAATTGTTCTTCGTTTTGTTATAAAGAAACAAACAAACATAATATTTTTAAACTACTTTTGTTTTTTGCATTTTGCATTCTACATACTTTTTTTTTCTATTTTTCTACATAATTGCCTTGTCTTGTTTTGTATGCCTACTTGAATAAAAGTGTAGTGGAGGGAAACAAGAACGACCAGGGCGAATCTCGCTCAGGCCAACGATAAGTTGTCTCGGGAGATTTCGTTTCAGCCGGTGACGCTAAAATTCACCAGGAAAGAAGATTCGCAATCACTAGAATTTCCTCAAGAGTTGTAGCTGAGAGCTCTACAAAATTGTGTCAAACTTGAATGGCTATCAGAGCAAAACTTAGTTTTAAGGCAAGGCAATTATGTAGAAAAGTAGAAAAAAAGTATGTAGAATGCAAAATCAAAAATGGTTTGTTTCTTTATAACAAAACGGCCCTTCATTAAAAAACCTCCTTCGTATTAATTATTGGAATGCTCTGAGATATATTAAAACAAAATTATAAAATCATCAGAATCAATCAATAATCAGAAGAAATATATTTAAATGTATCAACTAATTTGGGACGGAGGGATTTTGTTTAATTATTATTAGCAATTTTAGCCTCTCCAAACTTACTTCTCATTGGATAAATAATCGCAAATCCATTTCCTTAAAATGTATAAATGAGAATCGACTAATCGGCTGTGCATCTCCATTTTTTGATGCTTCTTCAATAAAGGAAGAGGCAAAGAGAGTTGCTCCTCGAAATCGGATGCTGAGGCCAAGAAGACCAAGCGAGAAGTTGAAGGATCTATTCCAACCAAATCTCTCTCTAAAAAGAAATCAAGAAAATGCTTTGACTGGGCAGGCAAGTAAAATTTGAATTGAACAAAGAAACGCGGAATAAGCTTTAAGGCCTGTAATGGATGCAAAGAATAGGGAAAAAATAAGGGTTGAGGGGGGGGGGGAGGTTATTTACCTGGTTTTGGTTTGACTTTTGGTCCCGGTAGAGCAACCGACGACATTTCGTTTGATAATTCATTTAAAAAACAAGCGACGAGACTTGCTTCATGCTTTCGAAAAAGATCAATAAATTCTCGTAAATTTAAATTGGAAATCAAATCGCAAGAAATTACTAAGACGTCATTCTGAAAAAAAAAATATCAATTATTTTATAGTTAAAAATCTCTCGCGATTAGGGATATCCATTTCCAAAAGTGTCAGGTGTTCGAACAAATCTTTTCTCTTTTAAATGCCCGCCTTCGAGGCTGGAATTGCCTTCACCAGCAACTTGAATTCCTCCGATGGGCAGAAACCCATCAATGGCCTGGAGTCGAGATCACAATCATTCGGCCACCTCGAAAGTACCGAAGAGGAGCTCTGGGCATCTCTGTCAGGGAATGGATATAAAGAATTTGTGAAAATAAAAAAAGTCATTTCATCATCCGGGTTACAGCTGAATGGGCCGTTGCTCGCATCTCTCGCGGTCCAAGGCCTCTCCGTCGCAACAACGTCTTGAACAAAACGTTTTTGACTAATCGTGCCTAAAACTGTTTCTCCAACGGTTTTCTATGGGGCAACGAACACCGAGGAGACAAAACACAATTGAGCATGATTCGACATCATTGAACTTTTTGTCCAAAGCCAACGCTCAATGGCAAAACATTTTGCCTAATCGGTGCGCGTTGGCATTGAGCAAAACGTTTTGTCCAAGAGCGTTTTGCTCAATTGGTGTGCTGAGCGCACCTTAGATCCCTGGATTCGATGGCTGCCATCACTCCATCCAGCCCTCTTCTTCCTGGTGGAACCCACATTAGAGCTTCTGGGGGATTCTGGCTTCTTCCATTCTGATGAGGTGTCCATACCATTCCAGCTGTTTCCTTTCGATGTTTTCCGTTATTGGCTGGGGCACCTTCATTTTTTGTCTTATGATGGCATTTCTGAGTTCTCCCTTTGTCTCTTTTTGTGAGTTTGCAGCACCTCCTCCAGAAGTTCATCTCCATTGCTGTTAGTTTCCTTGGGAGCTTTTCAGTCGCCACCCAACTTTCGGATCCATCTAATACACAACTTTCGTCAATAGATCTGAAAATGCGTTTTTTATTTCTTTTTGAGATGTTATTATCCCATCCTATTGGGTGCAGACATGCAGTGATGATGGATGTCTGTGTCATCTCTTCCGTGTGACGCCGAGGTATTTTAATTTTTAACGCTTTTTATTTTATTGCCCTCAATATCTTGACCTTTACCGTCGCCTCCGAATACCAAATATTTGGTTTTGTCGTAATTTATTTCGAGACCCCATTTTTTATATTCTTCCACTAGTAAAGTTATTTAAAGCCCTAATTAAAATGGAATTTATTATTAATTATATTAAAAATAAGCAAGGGATGAAAGGAAAGTCCCCTTATGATGCTGTTGGTTGCCAATGAGATGAAATCGCGGTTTGAACGCCGATAGAGTATTTTAGAATAAAAATTAAATTGAAGTGTGGCTCCAATCCTCTTTCTACCTTTGATACAAAAATGTTTTCTTCCTATTTAATATCAATTTTAAAGCCAACATGTGATTATTTATTTGTTTTTTTCAAGATACGCTCCAACAGCCCAAGTTTTCATTTATATTAAAAAAAACCAACGATGGTGCTTTGATCTTGCCTTTTAGGAGGAAGTTGTTCAAAAATAAATTTCACCTTAATTCGATCTTTAATGAATCGCAAGGAGTCGGCGGTTCCCCAATCTTCGTTCGCTGGAATCCCAACCAAATCGATATTTAATGGAATTTGTAAAGAATCCAAAGCTGTTTGGAATTCCGCCTTCTGTGATTCTAAGCAGATGAGAATGGCCTCTAAAAAAAAAAAAAAATTCATTCACTTTTATTATTAAGAGGTTTTCCTTAAAAAATAAAAATTTTGAGTTGAAGGTTGTTTTGAGTCAAAAATTATTTTTTTGAAAAAAAAAAAAAAAAAAAAAAAACTAGGCTTATGTATAATTTAGGGAGGGAAGTATAATGAAAGTGTTTTTAAAATGAAGAAGAAAAATAAGGAGTCTAGAGAAGAGAAAATGATGAAATTTGGAGAAAATTGACACCAGAAGGAGGTGGATAGGAAGAAAAGGATTTATATGCATTATTCTTAGTTGTTTGTTAACATATCCTCTTAGTCTCTTCAAACAAAATCCATATAGTTGCCTTTGAATCCAGCTTTATGGAGTTGAAGTAAAGGGAACATGAGAAGTGGTTGATTTCCAACAGGTAATAGAGCTTTAGGCCTGGAAGTGCAAAGTTCTGTCATCCGGGAGCCTCGGCCAGCTGCCATCACGACGGCTTGCAACTCTGGATAATACATCCTATAAAATATATATATAATATTATTTTCTTTTTTTAAATAGATATAATCAAGCTTGTTCCAATTATTTTTTGAACTTAAAAGTATGAGTACCCAGTAAATTCTCTAAAATATTAATTAAAAGATTTGTAAAAACGAACCTTTATTAATTTTTTTCAAAAATAGTTTAAATTCAAAATTATAAAATATAATAAAAACAAAAACAAATTAAAATATGCAACATATGTACAATATTACATCAAAAATGTCAAATGTTGAATTTCTTTTTCTAACAAAATGAACATAGAAACATTTGCTTACGACCGCCACTCCCTAACCAACATAATAACAAAAAATAACTTCTCACTAAAAAAAAAAAATTTGAATTTTTATTCAAGCTAAATTTTTTATTTTTAATATCCTTTAATTCATTTATTTATTTAAATTATTTTTTATTTAATATAAATAAAAGGAAATTGACAATAATAAGAACGAAAAAAAAAAAACTGCATGAGATGGATTTGAACTCGCAAAATTTGGTCAAGTGAGAATCAAGGTCAAGTTTGTTCCCTGGTGAGGATGGAAAAAATATAAATTGTGGACCAATTTCACGATACAGCCAACTTTGATTTTATTAAGGTATTAAAAAGATTTTAATATTCTATAGATGACATTAGTTATTCTATGTATTCTATTTAGATAATACGATGATAAATACAGGTTTGAAATTTTTTTTTTTTAAGTTTCCCCCCCCCCCCCCCGTAAAGATACAGTCAAATATTTAAAAAAATTGACTAGTTAAATCGAATCGAGGTGTTCACTGAATATTAATTTCATATTCAAATGCGAAAAGAATCCCGTTACCTCTAATAAGGGCTAAGTAGACGGACGGCTTGTGCGGTATACCTATCAATCGCCTGAGACAACTTCTCACATCAAATGCAATGCCAACTGCAAATATAGAAAGGGGACTCTGAGTCGAGGGTCCAATGGACCCGCCGATTGGGAGCCATGAGACAGACCTTGGGATATTCTTAAAATGTGGCAGAAAAATTGGGAAGATTCGGCTAAGTTTAAGTCCATTGATCTCTTTGAATCGGTGGCATTCCAGGGTCATAGGGAGTCGGGCGGGGGGGGGGGGCATTTTACTCCTCCCTAAGCAGGTTGGTTCTTAGAAAATAAATGGCATAGAAAGTAATATACCTGTGGTGGTGCCTCTGCAGCTCTTGTCTCTTCTGGTCCTCTTCTCTAATGAAAGGTTGATGGAGGAGACACCTACAGACTGCTGGTCCTCTGGCTCTTAGCTTAGAGAGAAAGGAGTTTTATCTGGCCTTGTTCTTGTCGATAAGCCATATAAATAAGAGAAGAAGAAGAATTAAATAAATGGAAATCCTAAAAATAAAAAAAATTTATATGTCCTAGGGGTCGTCCACATATTAGGCCCTACGTTACTCCTTTTTTGACGATTTTCTAGTCCCCTTTCCCCTCCTGTCACATACAAACAAACCCCCTTACAAATATTATGTCACAACATAGAACTTCCCCCCCTCCCCGCCCCGAATAAAATTTCCTGTACAATATAACATCATAGCATTTTAATGATGTTGGTTGGAGTCGTGAAAAAAAAAACAAGTCGAATGCAGCCAAATATTCTTTTATTTCACTTCTCGCCCCTTCACGGCTGACGTTTCGGCCCGAGTTCTAGGCCATCTTCAGAGCCGGCTGGCAATAATCAAAGTGTGGATATTTGCAACAACAGCGACAACATTCAGCATGTGATCTGCTCATAGCAAAACATAGTCAATTTGTTTTTTTCTCAACGTTTTGCTGTGAGCGGGCACCACATGCTGAATGTTGTTACAAATTTCCACACTTTTTGAATATTGCCTGCCGACTCTGAAGATGGCCTAGACCTCGGGCCGAAACGTCATTCGTGAGGGGGCGAGAAGTGAAATAAAAGAATATTTGGCTGCAATCGTCTTGTTTTTTTCATGACTCCATCATCATTAAGCCTAGAGACACAGATCTTTATCGATATCATTTTACGTTTTTTTTTCTTTAGTAAATATTTCCCCGTGACTCAAATCATTCGACCTTTTTTTGTTTTTGGTATACGAGTCTCATCCCATCTTTTCAAACTCAAAAAATTTTATAAATTAAACTTTAAATTGTTATGTCACTTTTAGGCGTTACGTTATATATCCACATATGTGGACGACACATTATTTTTATACTGAATTTAGTTTTTTATTATTTAAGATCGTGTATAATTGACAATATTTGCCCTTGATGGAGGTCGTGATTGGCGACCGAAACGTCGACAAATAAAAATTAAATAAAAGATTTTTTTATTTAATCTCCTGGCTGCAAAGTCCCTGCGAATCCTGAGTATTATTTAAGAAAAAAACGTGTTATTGTTCACTCAATATGAAATAAAAAATCTGGTGTGACTGGTCGTTGTGTTCTGTGCTTGTCACACCTGTTTTTTCGTTACTTTTTGGCTCATTTTCACGCCCCAGGGAGGTGCCTAACTTAAATATAAAATTTCAACCTCGTAGCTCAATTCCTTCATGCTTAAAATTGAACACACACACAGACAGACCATGTCGCGAAAATCACTTTTTTGGATTCAGGGGACCTCAAAACGTGAAGATCCATCAAAATCTCGACATCGAATTTTTGACATGAATCCAATACTTTCTCTCTCTATATATATATATATTAACATATTCATATAGGTAAAAGAAAGTGAAAATTATATTAAAATTTCATCAAGTTGAAAGGCAAAGGGAGTTGATAAATTCAAGGTTATTTCAATTAAGGATTCTTCTATACAATTGAAGATAAGTGACGGCTGATTTGACTAAATTGTTAACAGTTGAGTTTTGATGGCCAAGACAGACGATTACAAACAAAATAAAAAATTATAAGAAGAGCTTTATTTTGGTAAGATCACTGATTTATTCCCTGAATTGAAAACTCCATCTCCATCCCCTTTTCTCTGCTCTGGCATCATTTATTTAGGGTAGGGGTGTCCAAACTATGGAATTTCTTGTCCATATTTAAAGCAAAAACAGGCCTAAATTGTGATTTTGAAAATAAATAAATTGATGTATATGTGTTGTTGTTATTATTATTGTTTTTGCACAATAAATTGTAGTGAAATAAGTAATGAGTGAGATACCTTAAATAAGGTTTTATTGTGCAAAATTAAACATAAATAAAAACAATAATACCAACAACAACATCTTTGGCACCCCCACCTATATACATTCAGACAGAGGATCATCTCTCATGTCGCAAAATTTAAAATCCTTTCTAGTATCGCAGAATGTAGCAACCAGTCGCACTAGAGCGTATATTCGAAGGGGGAATGGCCAAGCAGAGCGCTATAATGGAGCGCATAATATGGAAATCCATTTAATTGGCATTAAAACTGCCTATTTCTCATTGGGAAGAGGTACTACAAGAGGCGTTACTGTAACGCCACACGAAAGGATGTTCCGCCATAAAAGGCGTTCTGGTTGCTGAGTCAGCAGGGACCATATATTGCAGGAATTGCCATCGACCTTCGAAATTTGCACCAATGGTCCAGGAAGCGACCCCTTTTAGAGGGTAACAGTGAATATGCCCATGTCCGTTTTCCGGACGGTCGGGAATTGGCCCGTATTCCCCCTCTTGGTGAAATAGAGAAGGGGAGGCCATTGTCGAAGAAGCCGGAGAACCGGAACCAGAAACGTTAGAAACGGCGCAAAAAGAAACAGAGGCCAACAATGACCAACAGCCTGAACAGCCTGACAATCGACGGCCAGACGAGCCTAGGAGAGGCTCACGGATTAGGCGAGCTCCGTCGTATCTTATGGAATAATATTATTGTTTTTTTGCATGTTTAATTTTGCACAATAAAGTTATCTCACTTATTACTTATTTCACTACATAAATAAATACAGAGAAAGGGCGCAAATTTACAATTCGGTCCTTCTGGTTAATAATTTTCAAAACAAATGCAAAAATAAAGTTTTTTTTTTCTCTTCTGAGTTGCGTCCCTGCCTTGACTTTTAAAGGCTATCAATATAAGTATAAAGAATACCCACCTGAAATTAAATATTTCTCATTCATTAAAAGCAATTATTTTATCTTTTTTTTAGTTCGCCATGGATTTAGGAATGATTTTAGTTTTTATCTCCACTGCAATTCTTCTTCTCTATTGCTATCTTCTTTGGGCGAATACATATTGGAAAAGAAAAGGAATTATTTATGACCCACCTCAACTGTTTTTTGGTTCGCTTGGGCCAAAATTCAAAGGAGAGAAACATTTTGCAGAATTAATCATCGATCTTTATAGGTATCCAAAGTTATATTTAATTTGACTATTTTGAAGATAGCTAATTAATTACTCTTTTGTTTCTACCTTCCCGTATAAACAAGAAAATAATAATAATGGATGTTTAGTTGATTTTCAATTGTTGTATTTTTTCATCGTAGTGCCGTTCCTGAGGGTAAATATCAGGTAAAAATTCACTTATGGGTTGCTTGTTGCCATTGTATAGATATTATGCATGCATTTTCTCCTTCATCTTCCCCATTATCATATTTAAAAACAACGAATTTTATAATAAAAGTTGTTTTTGAATATTTATAAAAGTCGTCACCAGTGGCCGATTCAAGGTTTCAAGGGGACGTTCGCTCCTCGGGAGTCAAGCCTTCGGCGTCTGTATTTATATTGAAAATTTAATCTTTCCCAAGGGGGGGGGGGGGCAAAGATGACCTGGCACATAGGCGACAACAAACTCAGGAACGGCCCTAAACATTGGGGTAAATGTAAAGATTTAACGTAATATTATTCTAAATAAATTATGTAATATTTTGGATTTCAGAAAATATTCAACAAGTCCATTTGTGGGAATATATAAACTTTGGAAACCAGCAATTTTATTAAGAGATCCTGAAATAATTAAGGATGTCCTTGTGAAGAATTTTAATCAATTCCATGACAACGACTTCCCAATAGCGGCAGACTCGGATCCTATCATTAGTCGCAATCCCTTTATTCTTAAAGGCGAAGAGTAAGTACGCCTAGCAAACTTCGTTTTTTTACCCACGTGCTAAAATAAGGAAATTTTACATTTTTCAGCTGGAGGATAACACGAAGCCGCCTAACTCCTGGATTCACAAATACAAAAATCAAAAGTGTTTATTCTAATATGCACTCAGTCACTGACGACCTGAAAAACTACATTCTAAAACATACAGGTACTGTACAAATTGAGAGATTATTTCTCTGATGCATTTGTTCTAACATTTTGTATTTGTAGGAAGAAGAAAATACAATTTTCTTTTTTATGAATTCCAGATGGCCTTAACACGAAAGAACTTTGCGCTAAATTCACAACCGATGTTGTGGCCAAATCGATTTTTGGAATTAATGGAAATTCATTTGAGAATGAAAATGCAGAATTTCTACAAATGGGCACAAATATTATTGCTACTGATTTCCTATCATCTATTCGTTTATCAATAATTGAATTGTTTCCAAAAATTGCTAAAATACTAAAATTAAAGTAAAATCAATTTTTTTTTTTTCAAAGCGATATTAAGATATAGTGACTTTTATATTTTCTTTCTGTTTTTTTTTTTAAAGAGTAATATCAAGCAAAGTTGAAAAATTTTTTAAGAATTTAATCAACGAAACGAATGATTTCCGAAAGAAAAATAATATTGAAAGGAATGATTTTTTTAATTTATTAATGCAACTTAAATCGAAATATCCAGGTAAATATTTGTTTGTTGTTATAAATCAACTTGACCAGGGCTGATTGGATATGAAGAGTTCCACGGCCGAGTAAGGTCCACCCAACACCAACCCTTACAACCCCACAACCCACACCCACCCCACACCCAACCCCAAAATGACCGTTACTAACCCTTTGTTTTTCTAACCTAAAATACTCTCACCGCAAAAAAACCCAACACTTTGTTTTTTCTTAATAAATTGATAATTAATAAAACAAAGCCAAAATGTCGATATTTAATTTGTGGGACAAAATAAGATTAAATAGACCTCAAAGACGTAGTTACTTCATCAATCACTGTTTGTTCGGTGTGAGTGTGTTTAAATGAATTTTCATAAATTTTTTAAATTTTTTATTAACTGTTTCAAGAATCGACTCTTTCAAATATCATTTCGATTTTTCACACGCAGACCTTTAAATATAAACATAGAGAATGTAATTTATTTTATATTCCACTACTATCTTTTAACGAAATGAACTAAAAAAAACATTTTTTTCCAAGAAAGCATAACACCCAAAAAAAAAAAAAATCAAATTAACACCCCACAAATCTCTTGCGATTCCGACCAGCATATTCGATAATTAATTTTATATTCATTTTAATTAAATCATTTATTGTTGAAAACTATTCATAATAAATAAATTAATTAAACAAAATCGCTATAAACAAATATAAATTATAATACATAATAAATAGAGAGATCGCCCCATTTTTCATTTAAAAATTAATTAATCCAAATATTTATTCAAAAAAGGTAGCGTATTTCTTTCTTCCAAATTTTATTATTAACTCCAACCTAATCTTATTAGGAAAGGATCTCATAAAACCTATAAGGGCTATCAACTTGCCCATCTCTAACTAATTTTTATAATTGCTTTTTTTTTAGATTTTAATATGAACGAAGTGACTTCGCATGCGATTTTGTTTTTCTCGGATGGGTTTGAAACCTCTTCAACAGCTCTAGGAATGGCTCTTTATGAACTTGCTTTGAACCCCGAAGTGCAAGCGAAAGCCCGCGCTGAGGTCGACCAGCTCTTTGATAAATATGGACAATTGACTTTTGAAGCTATTGTAGAAAATCTTCCTTATGTTGAAAATTGTCTCTATGGTAACAATATTTATATAAATTTTAATCTTATAACCTGGGATTCGAATCCACGTTCTTTGATAATCTCATTAGTTCAAATCTCAGTAACGGAAGTGTAGCTTCGGCATAGAAATAATGAATTAGGTTGATTCATGGTATAGGAATGGTGTACAATATTAAATTTCTATTTCAGAATCAATGCGAATTCATCCTCCTGTGACATATATGCAACGGATTTGTACCGAGCCCGTAGAATTGATGCATGATGGCAAAACATTAGAAATTGAGCCCGGAACTTCAGCACTCATCTCGATTCTTGCACTCCATCACGATGAACAATATTTCCCAGAGCCAAAGGCATTCAAACCGGAGAGATTCTCTGAAGAAGAATCGAAAAATCGTCATCGATTTGCTTTTTTACCCTTCGGCGAGGGACCTCGGATATGCTTAGGTAATTTTTTCTTTCTTGTCTGAAAAATCTCACACCCCAAAATTGCTGTAGCCAGAAAATTTTCTAGTGGAGATTGGAACCCCCTCCTCCAAATTAATAAATTTTAATATATATAAAATATTTTTTATTAAATGGCGTTTAACACTGTTTCTTGCTATATTATATTTTCATTCATTTTATTTTTTGAAACTTAGGGGGTCAAGTGGGGGGTCGAACCCAGGCTACAGCCCTGGGTTCACAATCCACATGGGTCACCGATTTTTTCAAACTCATAGATTTGAGAATATCTACATCAATTTTCTACTAGATGCGCTCCAATACACTCAGAAAACCACTTTGAGACTATCAAGATTTCGACTCTATAAGTTTGGATAATTTTGTTTATATGTAAACATTGCCTGGTAGCCGTGAGGTAAGCGCAACAATCTAGTAAACAAGGAGTCGCTAGTTCGATGCTTGTTGGGGACATTTTTTTTATTTCAACTCTATCCGTATATACAGTATCTCTCATATTAACATTTATAAAATTGAAATTAAATTAACAAAATATTTTAAATTTACATTTATAATATAATATTGGTATTTTCAGTGTGTAACGAGTGGTAAAAATAAAAGTTGATAATTTATATTGAAAAAATATTTGTTAATTTAATTTCAATTTTATAAATTTTAATATGAGTGATAGTATATACGGATGGTGAATTGAAAGAAAAAAAATGTCATCAACAAGCATCGAACTAGCGACTCCTTGTTTACCAGACTGTTGCGCTTACTCTCTCGGCTACCAGACACTGTTTACATATAAACAAAATTATTCAAACTTATAGAGCTCGGAAATCTTGATAGTCTTCAAAGTGGATTTTCTTGAGTGTTCTTGAGAAGCGCATCGTACTGCTTTAGGAAATTGATGTCCAGATACTAATCTTCAAATCCTATGAGTTTGAAAAAATCGGTGACCCACATGTCGCGACTTCCCCTTGTCAGCCTCGACTCTTCTAGAAATAAACAGGTGGTGCATGTTGTGAAATGGAAGTAGAATCTTTTGCCATGCAAAATTCCAAAAGTCGAGTAAAATTTTTGGAATGGCTAGCGAAGCCGGCTAGAATTTTATTTTTTTTTCAAATTTTTAATTTTTTTTTTATTTTTAGGAATAAAATTTGCCCTTACTCAAACAAAATTAGGATTGGCAACAATTCTACGGCATTTCGAAATTGTAAAAACAAAAGAGACACCCGAACAATTGAGCCTTTCTAAACTTTCTTTTTTGATGATTTACAAACCTGAACAAACACCGATCGTTGGTTTTAAAGAAAGGAAACATTCTTGAAAGAATGAAGTATAAGGTAATGAAATTTCCTTCGTTTATTCTTGTTTAAAAGTTCTATTTTATTGCCAAGAAATGTTTTTGTCGGAAAAATCGAAAAAAATTTATTTTTGGTTCGTTTTTTATTGTTAATAGTATTATTAAAAAAAAAAAAAAAAAAAATAAGTAAAAACATTTAAGGCCTTTAGCTTAAGTGGTTCTTATGCAAGTGCGAATCCTTTTAAAACAATCCAATTATTATTTACGATACATAAGATAATTTATTTAAATAAATTTCCTCCGACCGATTGTCTGGGATACGAAACTCTATCCCTATCACATAAGCCCTAGGCCTGATACAAATACAAAGAGTTGAAAAGGTTCTTAGTTTGTTGCTCTCTTATAATTTTAATTTTATAATTGCTGTATATCTTTTGTTTATAATAAATTTAGTTTTAAGAATATATTACATCTTTATTATACAACACCTATGAGGGAGGCATTCATTGAGTTTCTTGTCTAACCAACTAAATTCTCTCTTTTGACATTATTCTATTCTAGAATATTGTTTATCTTTGTTTAATTATTTCTCGTTGATTGTAAAAATTTTGTAGAGCAGCTTTTTTGGTGCGAAGCATTTCATAAAAAGTAAAAAAAGACAGGCGAGGGAGGGGCTAAGTGCGCAGAACAAAGAACAAACATTTAGATATTTTCTGATTAAAATTTATAAAAATATTTATTACATAAATAAATTTATTAATACTCAAAATTTACATAATATAATATACAAATAATATATTTACAATATTATTTCCTAGTAAATGATAAAATTTATTTCTCCTCTCTTAAGGTGGCAATGTAAGTGATATTTGAGAGTATCTTTTAAATTAAAATCAGCGCCACAAAAACGGCATTTGAATTCTCTCTTGCCGTTATGAACGAGAGAATGTCTTTTCAAGTGAGCCTTGGTGCCAAATTCTTTTTTACATATCCTGCATTCAAATTCCTTTTCTTTATTATGAACTATGGCAATATGACGTTGGAGGTTGCCTTTTAAACGAAAATCTTTTCCACATTGATTACAATCGTAAGGTTTTTCACCAGTGTGCGTTCGTAAATGTTGAATTAGAATAGAAGGCTTTCTAAAGTGCTTTAAACAGATTATGCACATATGCTGAGTAATTATTCCACTATTTCTAGGTTTTCTCAACTTTAGTCTTGTTAGTGCTTTAATTTCTGCGTAAGCTTTTCTCACATCTTTTTCATTAGTCGGTTGTTCAGTTGGCTGATTGTCTTCAGACTTTGTCATATAAATAGGAGAGTTTTGAGAGGTTTTATTTTTATTCGTTGTTCCTTGTTTCTTGACTCTCAGAGATCTATTTCTCTCTAATGCTCTCTTAGTTCTAATTCTTTTTTGTTCTAATTTTTTTAAAATTAACTTTTTCTTCTTGTCGTCTTTTTTACTTACTGGAGTTTTTATTTCTTTTGTTTGTTGTTTATTTATTAAAGCATTTTCAATAGCCGGATTTATTCCTGAATTAATTTCATTTTCTTCAACTAAATCAATTATTTCAATATCATCAATTTTATTTTCTATTAATTCATTTCCTTTAATTTGGGGGAAAGAGAATTTTCTCGATTTGATATTTATTTCAGATTTTCTCCTTTTATTATCTTTGCTTTGTGAAAAGGATTTTTCTTGAACTTTTTTCTGGTTAATGGTTTTATTTTCTGCTTTACGAACTTGCCCCTTCTCTTTATTTGCAAATGAAGTTGATTGAGCCTTCCCTTCACCTTCCTTTTCGATTGAGGATTCGTCAACTCGATTGATTTTGGATTTTACATTTTTATCTCCTCTCTTTTGTTTAGTTTCTGACTGAGCCATTTCGTCAACTTGCTTTTGATTAATGGATTTATCATTTTTATTTCCCTTTAAAGGTACACTTGGAACTTCTTTCTTGCGCTTAGTATCTAAATGTGTTTTTTCTTCAACTTTCTTCCGGCTAAAGGACTTTCCATATTCTATCTTCCGTTTAGATTCTGATCGCGTTACCATAGTTTTTAGTCTTAAAGATTTTCCCTTTTGTTCTAAAAATATCTTTTCTTCAATTTTATTCTGGGGATTTCTCAAGTTTCCATCTTTTTTAATTTGTTTAGATTCTGAATTAGTCTTTTCCTTATTATTTTTTTGGCTAGAAGATTTATCATTTTTATTTTCTTTTAAATCTACATTTCGATCTTCTCTCTTAGAGGTTCCTGGTTGAACTAACCAAACAGTTTCTTCAACTTTCTTCTGGATAGATGACTTGCTAACTTCTTTTTTCCCTTTGGTTTCTGCTGGAATCAATTGAACTTCAACTTTATTCTGGCTAGGAGAGGACTTTCCATTTTCCTTATTCTGATTACTGTGTGATGGAATCAATCGAATTGTTTCTTTAACTCCCTTCTGACTAGTGGATTTTTCATCTTTTTGTTTCTTACTTTGTGAAGATATCAGTTGCACAGTGACTTCAAATTCCTTTTGTGTGCTTTCTACTTCAACTTTCTTCTGGCTAGAGGTCTTTCGATCTTTTTTCTCTGGAGTTTGTGGTGGAATCAATTGAACCTCTTCTTCGACTTTCTTCTGGTTAGAGGATTTTTCATTTTCTTTTTTCTGATTACTTTGTGATGATATTATTTTAGCAATAACTTCACCTTTCTGGCTAGAGAATTTGCCATCTTCTTTCTTCTGTTTATTTTCTTTTGTTACCATTTGAACCTCTTCTTCAACTTTCTTCTGGCTAGAGGACTTGCCATCTTCTTTCTTCTGTTTATTTTCTTTTGTTACCATTTGAACCTCTTCTTCAACTTTCTTCTGGCTAGAGGACTTGCCATCTTCTTTCTTCTGTTTATTTTCTTTTGTTACCATTTGAACCTCTTCTTCAACTTTCTTCTGGCTAGAGGACTTGCCATCTTCTTTCTTCTGCTTATTTTCTTTTGTTACCATTTGAACCTCTTCTTCAACTTTCTTCTGGCTAGAGGACTTGCCATCTTCTTTCTTCTGCTTATTTTCTTTTGTTACCATTTGAACCTCTTCTTCAACTTTCTTCTGGCTAGAGGACTTGCCATCTTCTTTCTTCTGCTTATTTTCTTTTGTTACCATTTGAACCTCTTCTTCAACTTTCTTCTGGCTAGAGGACTTGCCATCTTCTTTCTTCTGCTTATTTTCTTTTGTTACCATTTGAACCTCTTCTTCAACTTTCTTCTGGCTAGAGGACTTGCCATCTTCTTTCTTCTGTTTATTTTCTTTTGTTACCATTTGAACCTCTTCTTCAACTTTCTTCTGGCTAGAGGACTTGCCATCTTCTTTCTTCTGCTTTTATTTTCTTTTGTTACCATTTGAACCTCTTCTTCAACTTTCTTCTGGCTAGAGGACTTGCCATCTTCTTTCTTCTGCTTATTTTCTTTTGAAATCATTTGAACAGTTTCTTCAACTTTATTTTGGTTTGAAGATGTATCAATTTTATTAGCTTTTTCATCTCTTCTATTTTGTTTAATTTCTGAGGAAATCCTTCCTTTTTCTTTCTTTTGATCAAAAGAATTATCAATTCTTTCATTTAATTCTACCTTTCGATTTCTTCCCTTTTGTTTAGATTGTAAATAACTTTTTTTCTCACCTTCCTCTTGCCTAATGGATTTTTTATTTTTATTTTTCTTTAATTCTATTTTTACATTTGCTTCCATAAAAGCTTTCCTACGATGTATTTTGAAATTAAATAAAGATTCATTTTTATATTTGGCCTTTTTTATTTTGAAACCAATCTTTTTAGGTCTTAATTTTTTTTTCTGTCTCCTTCCCTCGACCTTTCCTTTTTCTTATATTTGCATATTTTTTTACATATTCAGATACTTTTTTATCCATCTCTTCTTCAATCCTTCTCTCTTCCAAATAAAGATCTCTTAATATCGTTTCATTTGAACTATTATTATATTCATCATTAGAATTGTGAACAATTTCCTGTATTTCAAATTGGTCGTTTAATGTTGTTTTCTTCTGTTGTTGAAACAATTTATTTTTTTTCGTGGGTTTTTCGTCATATAGACATGAATAATTGTGTTCACTCCAAACGTTATATTTTTTTCTCTTTTCCTGAAGAGCTACAAAATGAAAACAAAATTAAATTAATTATTAACATTTTAATAGAAATTTAAATATTATTTTAAGATCTGTGCTAACGGGGATCAACAAATCCATTTCCTAAAATTTTTAAAAATTATATATTAATAAAAAAAATCAATATTCAAAAGTAAAACACTTTTTTGCTATTCTTATATGTTACTAGCCGTAATAGACTGCCTTTTATGAGGCTTCGCATGTATTGACATGTTGAAGGAATTTTTACGTTACTCCCAATTTCACATTCTAAATATGTGATTAATTGAGAATTGTGTATTTGTATGTTCTGGAAGGTTTCTGCGACCGAGTTTATGCGAAGAAAAGTTTTCTTTTGAGATTTACCTGACGTTTCGGCTATCCTTTCGGAGCATTTTTAAGAGCGAAGGGAGTTTGGAGGTAATGCTGGGGGAGGTTTGTTTACGGGGTCGCAGTCTTTCTGGTTCCCAGGTCTGTTTGGTGAATGCCAAAGAGGTTTGGGTTTGTCTCTGAGATCTGTAGAAAGGTTAGTTGTCTGTAATCGTGTTTGTGTTTGTTTAAGCCTTGCTCGAGAGCAACTGACTGGCAGCCGGGAGTGTGGGGTCTTTTTATACCTTGTCATCGGGAATGGGGGCGTGGCTTTGAGACTTGTGTAGTTGTCTAAGGCCGATGTCCAGATGGGCGTAACGTATAAAGTAATGTGAAATGTAACGCGAATTCTGCGTGTGGACGACACTACGAGCATTATATGTAACGCTCGAATCAGCGCTCGCACTGATCCATCGGTTGTCAGTTTTTAGCGTGAACACAAAAGCGGAAACAGCTCTTGAACAAGTTTCACGTTGAGTCCGTGTGCCTCCAGACTATTCGCGTTACATTACACGTTACGCTCGTCTGGACCCGGCATAAGATTGGCTGTGTCTGGTCTGGGGGCGTGGCTTTGATGTTGGATATGATGGGTTTGTTTGTGATTGGTTGTTTTTGTTTTGGAGGCCTGGTTTTGTTGTTAAGAGCCAGTTTTGGAGTGTGTGAACTTTGTTCTGGAGTTTGGGAATAAGTGTTTTCCATGTTATTGAGATATTTGAGAGCGTCGTCCCTTTTATTTAGACATTCAGGCCTTCTGTAGTCTATGGTTTCTCTTGTAATTCGAGTGTGTGCAAGTTATTTATTGGTTTTATTGTTTTAGTTTGCTCGAAGTTCATGATGTGTCCCGTTGTGGTGTTCTACGATAGCTGACTGTGGGTTGAGTTTTCTTAGATGGACAGTGGTTGGTTCTGTGTAATCGTGTTTGTGTTTGGTTTGGGTTGACTTTGGGGCCTCAATCTGCCTACTCCCCAAGTCGGGGTGTTAGCTCTTGGTTCCCGGGGTCTCAACCTGCCTACTCCCCAGGACGAGAGCAATATATATATATATATATATATATAATAATGTATGCGTGTATGTTAAGTAAACTCGGTTGGTAGGTACTCTTAATACAAAATTGTGCAACAAGGATTTGATTTAAACAAATAATTGTTAAAAACAAAAAAAATTGAAAAATTTTATTATTTTATTTTTATTTTAATAATTTTTATCTTCCCTTAGACGTCCGCGGCCCACGGGTTGGGGACCGCTGATCTATTCGTTTGGCCTATGTACGGCCGATGACACTCCGCACAAGCATTTCGTAGTCTCTGGGGAATTCGTTTGGACTGGTGTCTGTCTTTCGACTTTCTTATTAGGCTTGATAGTTTTTGGTGTGTGCTGAAAATGAGTTTCATGTTTTTCTTTTGGATAATGCTACCAATTTTGTCTGTTATGCCTTTTATGTATGACAGTGTTTGGATCTTCAAGTTCTGTTGTAGTATATGTGTTGCTGGTTTTGGTTTTCCCGCATTGTGTATGTGTTTGAGTACTTGGTTTTTGTTGTAACCATTTTGGGTTAGTGTGTATTTTTTTTGTTGGTTTGTTGGTTTTGGTTGTTAGTCTGAGAGATTGTGTAACTAGGTTACAAATTACTGAGTTTAATTGTGCTCGATGGAGGTGGGATTCGGCATTTGTGAGCATTTAGTCAACCTAAACCAAACACAACGCGATTACACACGCAACCAACCTTACTTTAGATCTCAGAGGCAAATCCAAACCTCTGATGGATGCACCAAAGAGACCTGGGGACCAGCAAGACTGCGACCACGTATACAACCCTCCTCCATCATTACCTCCTAACTCCCTTCTCTCTTGGAAATAGGGCTTCATAAGGAGAGCCGAAACGTCGAGTAATCCTCAACATCCAAAGCGTCTTAACCAAGAAAACTTTTGTTGCAGAAAGAGATTTCTAGGAGAGGAGTCATTATAGGCCTACTATAAAAGCTATGAGGTATTTATTTATTCCAATTGATATCTAATTAATTATTCAAACAGTCATTTAACACCAGGGATCATCTCCCGGTCACAATGAGAGGGAAGGGGGATCAGTTTGGTTAATCATGGACTTATAAATAACAGTACTACTTTTCCAATTTTGCCAATAATTTACTTAAAATATGTAAAAAATATGAGCCCATTGTTTAATATTGATTTGTTTTGTCATTCAACTATTACGGAATTTCTCATAGTATTATAATAAGTACAGAATGCCATATCAGGGTTGTTGTCATTCTGGAGCAAAACCTTTATTGGGCATCTTTATTTTTTTATTTGATAATAAAATTAAAAATAATATACAGAGTAGTAATTGTTGTTTTGTGACATCTAATACGTGCTGTCCCATTCCTAGCACACCTAATTAATATTATTTCTGATCAAAAAAATTGTTTTGAAATATTTTGAGATTTAATTTTGAATTAATAAATTCTATAATTTTATAAATAAATACACATATATTTTAGGTTTTTATTTCAAAATCAGTTTTTTTTTTATATTTTACTTATTTGGAATTTAAAAAAATTATAATTTCATCTAAGAATGAAAAATTACGATCGAAAAAAATAAAATATTTATTGTTAAAGAGAATAGATAAAATAAATATATTAACAAATCACCTGAAATTTTTTCTTTCAGCTTTCTCTTCTGTACTAATCTTTGTTTTAATAAAATTCCAATTTGCATATGCTTGCATTTTTTCATATGTTTGTCTAAAAAATCGGTACTAATAAACATTGTTTCACAAAAACGGCACAGAAAAAGAGGACCTGAAAGAGAAAAAGAATTACTAAAAATATTTAGCGTATTATCACCATGAAATTCTAACCTCTATATATAGGAAACTCATTATTCATTGTGTGTTAGTTGGAAATAAAATAATTGTAAAAAAATTTAAAAAACTCAAAATATATTTGGAATTTTAGGTAATTATAAAGTAAAACTTTTGAACTTTATAGATTTAAGAAAATTTTTGGGATTATTAAAATAGCAAAGTATTTGACAGTAGAGTTGAGAATAAAAGGCAAAGAGATCAGCAGCAGGCAGGGAACCAGCGAACAAACGGGAAGGGACAAGGAACATCAAGTAGTAAAAAAAACGGCTGCTTTTAGCGCTCCTGATAGCCATGCTTTGGAAGCGCCAGATTTAAATATTAAAATGAAAGATTTCTTGCCAGGGAATAATGTTTTTCTCCCGGATGAATAAAACTATTTTCTAATGGTTTCTCATCCAAGTGAATAAAATTGTTACTAAATAAAAGACATAAGGTTTCAAATTAATTTACATATTAAAAATCTGATGTGACTGGTCGTACAGCACACAACTTTCTCTTACCTTCGGCAATCGAAAGTTTTGTTCTGTGCTTGTCACACCAGATTTTCTTGACAGACCATGTCGCGAAAACCACTTTTTTTGATACAGTGGACCTCAAAACGTGTCTATCCATCAAAATCTTGACATCGAATTTTTGACATGAATCCAATACTTTCTCTCTTTATATAATAACATATATCGAAGTAAAGTAAAATCAATTATTTTTTAGATGCTCTTTAAAATGTATATTCTCATTTTGCCCTTGAAATCTTTTGAAGCACACTTGTACTTTATAGGAAAGATAGGAGAAATGGTTGCCATAGTAACAAAATATAAATATTTTCTCATGTTTATAAATTTTACATTTTGAATTCAAATGTACCGTACTGTTGGAAACTAAATATATCTCGCTAGGGTTGCTGACCTTTTTAAGGCAGTAGAGTAGGCCAGTGCATAGGCGTAGCCAGGGGGGGTTCAACCCCCCTCCCCAAGAGACCCAAACCATGACTAGATATTTAAGCTCTATAATACAAATTATATTTCATATAGGGTAAGAGAAAGTAAAATATAATAATGTACTCTAGCTTTTTACTCTAGCTAAAAAAAAACCAAAATGATTTATAAATACCCTAAAATAATCTTAAATTTTTGAAAAAATTTTCTTGAACCTCCCCCGTCAAAAATTTCTGGCTACTCCTATGGGCCAGTGGTCTCCAAACTTCATGTTGCCACGCCTCCCTTAAAAATATTTAATAGTATGACCCCCCCCCCCCTCCTTGGGCCGGACTTAAGAGTATGCCGTCTATAGGCTATTATTTTACCTTTTTTTTTTTAGGGAGGCAAAATTTTGCCGCTTTGCATAAAATTATTTTCCCCCCCCCCCCCCCCCCCCCGGCCCATTTTATAAAATATTACAAACAAAAATTTTTTTAGTACAAACAATTATATCATTTCTTGAGTGTGGAAGTGGCTGTGATTAATATCTTAAAAGAATGGAAGGAGGTAGCAGCCAGGAAGGAGCGTCTCCAAAACTTCAAACTCCCAGATATTCGCGACGTTTCGGTCCAAATTTATTTGACCATCATCAGGCAATCAGGAGTTGTCATATGTAAATTTGTATAAATATATTTAATCATATGTTACTTCGGACTTGTTAATGACATTAAAATTTTGCTCATCTGCAATCGAAGGCTTAGATATGTGAGGAAGTAATGACTGTACTTCCTAGTAATGACAGTCATTACTTCCTCACATATCTAAGCCTTCGATTGCAGATGAGCAAAATTTTAATGTCATTAACAAGTCCGAAGCAACATATGATTAAATATATTTATACAAATGTACATATGACAACTCCTGATTGCCTGATGATGGTCAAATAAATTTGGACCGAAACATCGCGAATATCTGGGAGTTTGAAGTTTTGGAGACGCCCCTTCCTGGCTGCTACCTCCTTCCATTCCTTAAAAAAAAAAAAAAAAAAAAAAAATTATATCATTTATTATTTTATTTCAAGGCTTTGGCAATCATTTAGAAAATTGCTCGCTGTGGCTCAATAGGTAGGATTTTCTTTAAGGAACCTCTTTAGGCAGGTAGTCGACGGGAAGCGAAAAGGGGACGACCGCTACAAGAGCGGCAATAAGCGTATACATGCTACAGATTCCAATGGATGTGAATTAATGGAAGCTCGTCCACTGCAAGTGAGCGACAACTCGCGACTAATCGCTTCGAGCGACAACGCGCTTCACATCCCAAATAAATGGGATCTGTAGCGCGGTGTCGTGTCTATCCCTGCTTTTCCAACCTAAAATACTCTCATAGGCAAAAAAAAAGCTGCAACACTTTGATTCTTCTTAATAAAAGTGATGCAATTAAATAAAACAAAGAGAAAAATATCGACATTCAATTTGTGGGACAAAATAAGATTAAATAGACATCGAAGAGCTGCAGTTACTTCACCAAATCACTGTTTGTTCGGTGAGAGTGTAATTAAATGAATTTTCATAGTTTTTTAAATTTTTTATTACTGTTTCATGTCGCGTGCAGTGTACGACTTCTGTCGGGTGTAGCAGCGACGCTTGTCGCTCTTGTAACGGCCGCGCGATTTCGCTTCCAGTGGACGACCAGCCTAAGGGCCTATTTGCAGAATCAGGTGAATCCTTTTTTAATTGCCTGGGCCTGGGCACAGAGCTCTCGGTTGTTGGAGGTCACGGGTCGCTTCCCGTACGGAGCGATAAATTATATTGGCTGTCGTACGCAGCTTTCTAATAGTGCACCCACTCAGTCTTAATCGGTGGTCATTTTTTATTAATTTCATGGTTGAAAATATACTGATAATGATAACATTAAAATAAAAAATATTTATTTTCAATTTTAGAAATGCTTGGCGGGCCGCATAAACATGTTTAACGGACCGCAAGCAGCCCGCGGGCCGCGGGTTGCTCATCCCTGATTTAGTCAGATCCACCAGTTTAAATTTACTAAAATAAAAAACGTTTTTAAATTAGAAACAATTTAATTTGAGAGATATTTAATCATTTATTTTTTTAATTTTAAATACAAGATTAGATAGTTTATTTAGGATTTATATATTATATATATATTATTTATAAATTATAATTAGGCCAACAATATTTTTATTAAAAGGTTATGTAATTATTTTTAAAAATAAATTCTTGTATAAAAATAAAAATGAAGTTATACCAGTATATCCTTGCACAATTATAATTGAATTATTATTGTTATAAATTAAAAATTTTTTGTTAATTTAATTTACAGTAATAATTAATGATTCTTAAATGAAAAAGCTAGGGAATTGTTACACAATAATATCCATTTTACAATTAAATTTTAACATCTTTTTTAATCATTTAAATTGATTACAATTGGTATTCTATTTTATATTTATTTTTTTATTAGTTATTGATTGAATATAATTTATAATATTAAGAAAAAACATTTTTGCATAAAGTTTTTATTTTACATATATATAAAAAAAGCAATTTATTAGAAAATATTTTTATATTTTTTTGGCATTTCATCACTCATTACATTTATTTAAGTATTATATATGAAAGTATATATTTAAATAAAAAAAATGAAATCGTTATTATAAATATGCTTGTTTAAAAAAAAAAAAAAAAACTAAGATAAAGTTTATAAAATTTAAAAAATAACTAAAATAAATATTTATATGTCGGGGTGATTCAAAAAAAGCTTTGCAAGGAGAAAAGGAGATATTTAGGAATCAATCATTTATAATAAAATTTATTTTTATTTAAATATGAACTCACTCAAAGTCAATGTCTAGCAAATTCCTAAGGATGGAGGGTAAAGTTGCTTCTAGAGCGAGCACGAGCACCTCTAACAATAAATATCAAGTCTCAATTTGTGGTCACGCCCAACCAAGAATATAATACAAATCGCCGTTCCCTGGGGCGAGGGGGGTGAGCATCCCCCACCCACTTTGGGGTAGAGAAATCAAATTTGCAATATCTATAGCTATTGATTTTTTTTGGATCACCCTGTATATCAATTTTTTAAATTTATTATATAAACGACAAATTTCATAATCAAATGTAGCACTTGAATATCCATAATATGGAAGTAAAGAAGGCCTTTCAGAACTTGATGTGCCCCCCCCCCCCCGATCTTGGTGCCTATTGGATTCAACCAAGGCAAGTGTTTCATTTGATTACGGAACCGAGGGTTACAAACTAAATACTGTATATAAAAGTTTCTCTATGTATTTCAATTTATTCATTTATTTTTTATTAGCTTCATGTGAAGATTTTTTTAAAAATGAAATAAGTTTTTCCTTTTAATCGACCTGAACATTCTAAAATTTCAGTAATTTAAAACATTAAAGGTGAGATCTTTGAAATAATTTATACTACATAAATATTAATATTTATTATTATTTTTTTTAAATATTTATTTTATTTGATATGCTAATGAGATGATTCATGATTTAATGTGCGTATTGACAATCCAAATGAAACATTGATGAAAAGTAGAGAAATATGCAAAGTGAAGTGAGCACCGCCGGGTTTACTAGTAGTACTTACACCAAACCGGCAAATTATTTAAATATACTTTCGATTAATGTTTGCTTTTCTTTTCTTTTTTTTAGTTCGATTGCGTTAAATGACGAGACGCTGGGACTCAAATCGGGTTTGACTCCTCCACGCCGCCTCCCGATTTATTCTTGAAGGGCCCAGCGGGAGGAGAAATGAACGGAACGGTGAGTTTTGGTGCATTCATCTAGTATTTAATTTTAAATATTTTTCGAGATCTATATATTTGAATAAGATAATAGTATTCAAAATACCTCGATTCGGACTAAACAAGTCATAGATATATTCAACAAGACATGTATTTTTATTGGTGAGGCCAAACATCCCATGACCCCCGGGAATCGAACCCAGGATCTCCGCCTTTCCGAGGCATAGGCGTGCTATGCCTGGTGCAATGGATAGTACGCCTATGCCCCGGAAAGGCGGAGATCCTGGGTTCGATTCCTGGGGGTCATGGGATGTTTGGCCTCACCAATAAAAAACACGTCTTGTTGAATTAATCTAGTATGTACTAAATTTACAAAACATTTATTTATTTACTAGAAAATAAAAATGAATTACTTAATTTGATTTTTGACAAATGAATTTTCTCAATCATCGTTATTTCCAAAAATATCACTTATTGAATGAAATTACATAGCAAAAGAATCAAAATTAATCTTAAAATAAAAAACTTGTTTCATTAATTCACATGAATCTCCTCAAAGATTGTAAAAAAATGAAAAATATTTATAAAATCGATTACAGCATAGGCTGTAAGGTATAAATGCTTGCTGGCTTGCTTCGGGATTATTTTAAAAGAAATGTTTTCTTGTTTTGTTTTGTTTTGATTTGTTTATTATTACGGGGATGATCATAAAAATACAACTCTTTCAGATCATTCACACATTTTGAAAAAATATTTTATTTTTAAATAGATATTCGGAAATATTCACAAAGTGTTTTTTTTTAATCCTAAAGAGAATCGAAATTCTCTAATTTGCTTAATATAAAATCAAATAGTGAATACTTTTCATCTTTATTAGATAAAGCTCATTGATTTATTTTTTCTTAAAACGTTGGGTAAAATTAAAAAAAAATTTATTTGATCTTTATCAAAATTTAATATAATTAATAAAAACAGGAGAAACAGAATTAGACCTATCTATAATGAATTTTTTTATCATAGCTCCCAAAGGATCAACAGGAAAGTTTCAAATAACAAAGTATTAATATTTACAAACATAAATAAGTGCTTAATGAAATTTAAAAGATGAAGAGGGGAGGGGAGGGGGTTGTTATGTACACACTTTGACAGTTTGAGATGGAGCATTTCAGGCTTTTTATTTGAAAAACATTTAAATATAGAAGCGAGGGGACCGGGGGGGGGGGGTCCTTTCCTCCCATTCTTTTGTTCTTCGGGCAAATGGCAAATGGCACCACCCGAATTATAATTAATTTATGCACAATTTGGCGCCATCTCTCCCTTTATAGTGCAGACTATATCACAAATTTAAAGATAAGTTACCATTTAAAATAAAGACGGGGTTTAATCATCCTAACAAATTTGGACATCAAGAATGGGAACATCTTTCTTATTTTATCCTCTTTTTATTTCTCTCAACTTAAAAAATTTATTTTATAAAAAACGAAATGCGTGGCGCAACCTCAGGGGAGAGGGAGGTTATTCGTTTGCTCCTTCTGGGCATTGGCTTGGAGCAGAGGTTTGTAAAACAATGAAAAAGACCATCAACGAACTCATGTGCTAGAGGCTATTTGCCCCCCCCCCCTCCTTGATTGCGCCACAGATTCGCAAAGAATTGAAATAAATTAATATATTATAAAAGAAATTATAAAAATAATAAATATGTGTATGAATAAATGATCTGATATAAAAATACATATTTAAATTAATAAGCAGTAAAATAATAAAAAGTTAATAAATTTCAAGAGATTCCCTTTTTGGTAAAAAGTATTTTTAAATAAAATATTAAAAAGATTGATTTATTTCTTTAGAATAAAAAAAATTTAAATTCGATTTATTCATTATTTTATAAGTACATTATCTTGAAACTTGTATACGTAGATTTAAAATCTTTTTTTTCTAATATGCTTAAAATGAATCACGTCATTTTGCGAATTCTTTTACAAACTAATTAAAAAAAAAAACTCCTCTAAACGAAAACATAACAAATTCGAAAATAAGGATTTATCAACCTCGGCAACCTTTCCCATTATTTTAGTATCTTTAGAAAATGTCTCTATACAAAGGCATTTGAAAAAAAGAATTCTTATTCAGTGAGATTTTAAATCTCAAAATCTAAAAATAAATCAGATCTATTTAAATAAATTTGAATAAAAAGTAGAACAAATGTTTTCATATATTGATGATTTTCTAGAGATACCTTTTATTTTTTAATTTAAATTTTAAAAAGAATAATAAATAGTATCAACAGTCTTATAGAATCAGTTAATAAAAATATGCTTTATTTCTATCTTGGTATATTCATTTCGAAAGACAATATTCGCAACAAGAAAACCAGAAAAAGTTAACGAGGACAATTTACATTTATTTAAAAGAAAATCATTTAGAGGAATTTATAGGATAATGGAAGATTAATGGGAAAATAGATATAGACTATTTGTGAATGGATTGAAAGAAATGCAAATTAAAAGGAGAGGATAGTGAGTACAAGAATTAATCGTTATTTCCGACCACTGTACTTTGTAAGGATAAGTGCAATACCTGTTGTGATTAAGGTAAGCATTAAAACGGGGGCGTGGACGTGGCGGGTCATCAGTCGCAGTTGATCGAGGACGTATTTGGCACCAGCGTGAACAGGCGCAGGCTTGGCATGGCCTTCCGGCTCGAGGATGCGCAAATTCTTCAAATAATCAATCAACGGGGCATGGTCCTTTGAAAATATTGGAAAGTATTCACTTATACGTTCCCTTGTCCAAATTTCATGGGTGTATCTGTAAAAAAAAATAAGTCTTACTACGAGGGGGGGAAGAATTCCCCCCCACTATTCCAAAACTTTTTTTTAAAATTAAATTTTAATTTTAATAATTAAAAATTAATTATTTATTATATAATTTGTTTTAATTTTAAAAATAAGTAAAAAAACTTTTTAAATAAAAAAAAAAAAAAAAAAAGGAAACACCGACCCCCCCGAAACCCCCCTGAACCCCCCTTGCTTACTACTGAGAGGCATCGAGCTCTCCCTCGCGACCCATAACAAGAGCAAGCAAGCCTGCCTCGATCTTTCCCAAATCATTCTAACCAAAGTCTAATAAAAAAAATATATTCATGTACAAACTCACCTTTTATTCCAACCGGTGAAATGATAATGATATAAACTAGCTTTAAGATATTTCGGTGGTTTAGAAGGATTTCGTTCTGCATCAAGGAGAGCCAGTACTTCCGGTTGGCCATTCAGTATTCGATAAGCCAGGCTCATGAGCCAGGGATTTTGGTGATAAGTGCCCAAAGAAGCGAACCACATTTGCCAATCCAAACGAGGTTGATGGGGAGCTAAAAAGAAAAAATGAATTAATTCTTCTTCTTCTTCTCTTCAATCACTCGTATATACTGTGAGGAGTGTCCGTCTGTCACGCTCTGTTTGAAAATTCTCAAATGGGGGAGGCGCGAAAAATCCTGAATTTGTCATTGGAAAGTATTGAGTTGTGTATTGTCTTAAGAAAAATTAAAACAATTAAATCTCTCAAATGAAAAATAATAAAAATTGTTATATAATTTAATTTATATTTTTTTTCCTTAGAGAGATCGGGGATGGGACTCGAATTGGGTCCAGACAGACAGACGGACACTCCGCATTATATATATACATTTGTTTTAAGGGCACTAAGGGAATAGAATGTTTTTTGTATTTTTATTGCTTCTTAGGGGTTGTCTGAAAAATTACTGAGCTTGATTAAGAAAAGGGGAGGGTCCGAAGCAGGGGGGCCCAAGGCAGGCGAAGCCCCCCTCAGGGGGACTAGACGCAAAGTCAGCCGTACTGTATTTTGTTTTATACAATAGATAAAAATTTATTTTATATTCTATATAAGCCTATTTTTAATCTCTTTTTTTTACTAATTTTTTTTTCAGGCAGAATAGGAAGAAGAAAAAAAGAGAGCTGCCTCTGATCACACGACATCCATCTAAAAGCAAAAAAGAAGCATCTGCCACGGATCTATCAGGTAAATAAATGCACATTAAAAAATAGAAATGTATAAACTTTGTAGATATAAAAATTTAGCACTGGCATTTTTTATCGAACATTTCTGGTGAAATGATGACTGGGAGAGGAATTCAGCCAAAGTTTGAGCCTCTGCTTAATCAAAACTCTCTCTAATGCCTTTGCTTTTCTGCTCGCGGGGCATGCCATCTCATCTTTTAGTTTCTGTTCCGGCTCCGGGGGCTGTTGTCCTGGTTATTTGACTCACCCTGGGATTTTTACTGAGAGCACTACTGCACCATATGGTAACAAATTTTTGTTGTTTGGCCCCTCTCCCTGATGGTGACGCCCGACCCACTCAATATTTTTAAACTACTTTTTATTTATATTCATTTTTCATTCCATCATTTTATTTATTCTCAAATTTCTTATTTATTTTTTAACTCACGGACAATTTTATCTATTTATTTTTTCACTATTTATTTAATCAACTCATACGCAACTACCCCTTCTAGTCATTTATTTTCTAGCTTTCTTCTTCTTTCACCTTTTCACTATTCATTCTACCATTTTATTTATTCTCAAATTATTTATTTATTTTTTAACTCACGGACAATTTTATCTATTTATTTTTTCACTATTTATTTAATCAACTCATACACAACTACCCCTTCTAGTCATTTATTTTTTAGCTTTCTTCTTCTTTCACCTTTTCATTATTCATTCCATCATTTTATTTATTCTCAAATTATTTATTTATTTTTTAACTCACGGACAATTTTATCTATTTATTTTTTCACTATTTATTTAATCAACTCATACACAACTACCCCTTCTAGTCATTTATTTTTTAGCTTTCTTCTTCTTCACCTTTTCCATTATTCATTCCATCATTTTATTTATTCTCAAATTATTTATTTATTTTTTAACTCACGGACGATTCTAGCTATTCATTTATTTATTATTCATTTAGTGAGTGGTGTCTCTATTAGGTGCCATGACTGATGTCCTTAACATATCCCACGTGAATGCTCAATCGTTGTGCGCTCATTTCGACGAATTCAAAGATCATTTTGCTTCGAACATATTCCAGATAGTGTGTGTGAGTGAAACGTGGCTTAAGCCTACAATCGGGTCGGGAGTGGTCGAGATGGAAAATTTCACATTATTTAGATGCGATAGATTGGTCAGAAATGGGGGTGGAGTGGCTGCCTATATTAGGAGCCCTCTGAGATGCCGCGAGTTAACATCCTCAGGGAATTATTCCGGGTCCCTCGTGGAGTTTTTATTCCTGGAGGTGACTGTTGAGTATCGCCAGATTCTCTTGGTTGTCGTTTATAGACCCCCCAAGGTGGGATTCTTTTCTGACTTGGAGAATTTGCTCCATGAGTACTCATCGGTGTACTCTGGATATTGTGATCGTTGGGGACTTTAATGCAGACATGAATTCTGAGTCTGCAGACAAACAATATTTGAGCAGCTTATTTTACTCGTTAGGTCTAACAGTCGTGTCACTGGGGCCTACGCATTTCACATCGAGCTCCCGCACTTGGCTGGACTTGATCGTGGTGAACGATTCCGTTTCAGAGGGGATTCTGGAGAAAGGCCAGTATCATGTCCCGTTTCTTTCGGCACATGATCTTATATATCTCAGGCTCGACATTTCCGTCCCGGACACAGTTCCGGTCTCATTCTCCTTCAGAGACTTTAAAAATCTCAATTACAATGAATTCTTAATCGATTTGGAGGCCACCGACTTTTCGCATATCTTTTGGGAGAGGAATATAGATTTAAAAATCAAGCATTTGAATGACATAATCTTGAATATTTTCAATAAACACGCCCCAATCAGAACAGGCACTAGTAAACGCCCTCCTGTGCCATGGGTGGATGAGGCGCTCAGGGGTCTAATGAGGGAGCGGGATAGATTGAGGAGGTGGGCGATAAGATCGGGTGATCCTGTGTTACGCAACCAATTCAAGATAGCTCGTAATAGGGTGATTGCTACTATGAAGAGAAAGAAAATAGAGCATTTCGAGAGACTGTTTGCATCTAACACCAATAACTCCTCCTTTTTATGGAAGGAAGTATCCAGGCTCGGTTTGACCAGGGGCAGGGCCCGTCGTCCCCTTGCAGTCGACGTGAATATCCTGAATGAGTATTTTGTTTCGTCGGGAAGTCTCGGGGTTGGTGGTTGTCATGAACTGCGACCTGATCCTGTTGTTCGGGCGGCACTGTTTGATTGTGAGAGATTCTATTTTCCACATGTCGAGCCTGAGACGGTCATAACTAGTTTGGCCAGATCTCGTTCCCAGGCAAGAGGCACCGATGATATATCAATCAGGATGATACGATTGTGCGCCCCTGTTATTTTGCCGCTGCTCATTCACATCTTCGATTGTTCACTGCAGGGTGGATATTTTCCCAAGGTATGGAGGACCTCGATTGTGCGTCCACTGCCCAAGGTCTCCAACCCCAGCGAATGCGCTCACTACAGACCCATCTCTCTATTATGTAGCCTGTCGAAGGTTCTCGAGAGGGATTGCTCACCACTACTTGACTGCTTACCTCGAACGTGCTGGTTGTTTGGACCCTTGGCAGTCGGGTTATAGGCGGTTTCACAGCACACAGTCAGCCCTCCTGAGGGTGAGTGATGATGTGAGACTGGCGATAGATCAGAGGCAGGTCACCATCTTAGTGCTGTTTGACTTGAGTAAAGCGTTCGACTCAGTCAATCATAGCCTTTTGTGTGGGTGTTTAGACGGGCTCAACTTGTCGAATTCAGCCCTGAACTGGTTTCATTCCTACCTGACCGGTAGGACTCAAAGGGTCGTTGATGATGATGGCGGGGCTTCGGGGATAATGCCAGTGTCCTCGGGGGTGCCCCAGGGTTCTGTTTTGGGGCCTCTTCTATTTTCTCTCTTTGTTAACGACATCAGTGGGCACATAACACACTCAAAATATCATATGTTCGCAGATGACTTACAGATCTATATTTCCTGTCCTTTTGACGAAATAGGCTCGGCGGTGTCGAGGTTGAATCAGGACGTCGAGGCCATATGTAGGTGGGTGGAGTCTAAAAATCTCAAATTAAATATTGAAAAAACCAAGGCTATCATCATCGGCAGTAATGCTTACATCAATAGACTGGAGGAAATCCCTCCAGTCAAAATTGGTAGTAGAGCCTTGGTTTACTCCACATCAGTAAGAAACCTCGGAGTCGTGTTTGATTGCACGTTAAGTTGGAGGGAGCACGTCTCCGAGGTTTCCAGAAAAGTTTATAAAAATCTCCATCAGTTCAGAAAAGTAAAAGATTGTTTACCTACTAGAATTAGACAGATTATGGTTAACTCGCTCGTCCTGCCACACCTCGACTACTGCTGCCTTGTTTTTAACGACCTATCTGGGGAGAGGGGCCTTGTTTTGGAGAGGGCCTTGAATTCCTGTATCCGCTTCATTTTTGGAATTCCGATCGACCAGCACATAACGCCCTATTACAACAGATTAGGTTGGCTTAAGCTGAAAAGGAGACGTAGCTATCTCCTGGGGTGTTATGTGTTCGGTCTCTTGAGGAATAAAGGGCCCTCTTATTTGTTTGGTGATCTTAGGTTAAAGACCTCATTAATCGCTAGAACTCTCAGGGTGAGTCCGCTGGACTTGCAGATGCCGAGACATCGAACCACCACTTATGGCAGGTCATTTGCTGTTGAGTCCGTCAGGTTATGGAACAGTGTCCCGGAGAGCATAAGGCGATCGCAAACTTTGGCCATTTTCAAGCGCAAATTTTTTCAGCATTTGTTAAGTGAGCAGAGGGGCGTGACTGGCGTACGGTGACGAAGCGGAGGTGAGAGGGAGTTATCATAATCGTTTAAATGTATTTATACATGTAAATTTCAGTTGCTCCAGGAGGCCATAGCCTCAGAGCATTAATAAACAAACTAAACTAAACTAAACTAAACTAATGATAATTATAGATGGGTTTCGCCTTTATTAGTCACCTTAAATACTGAAAAGACAGATGATTTGTATATTCGAATTTTTATTTGAATATGAATTTATAATGCGAGTCAATGGCTGGCTGCTCTTCCAGTTATTACGAACGAAAGTTTTCCTTTTTGCCCAATCAAACACAAACACATATCGCAAATATAAATTTATTTAAAATATACCTATAAATGGCAGAGTGCCGTTGACATCAGTAGGCTTATATAGAAAATGATATTCCCTCCATGGCCCGTTAATATGATCACTGCCCTCAAGAACAATTTCAGGGCGTCCCCCGACGCCTGTCATGCGTCTAAATAGGCCATAAGAGCTGGTCAATTGGAGATGATTGAGCCGATCGTGCCAGAGACGACATTCTGGCAAAACAGTCGTATTCCCACTTGGATGCAATGTTGAAAACGGAACCTAAAAAACATTCGAATAATAAAGTCTAATTCTTTGAATCGTTCTCATATTTGATTTTATATTTACCGTCGAAATTCCAAAAATGAAAAGAGCAGCTAGCGAATAAATAACTGTGATTGACAATCCCCGGAATTTATTATAAAAACTTCCATGATCTAAGAGATTTCTGGCAAGTGCTTGAATAATAGTCCACAAAAGTGATATTAAAGCGCCAACAACAATCCAGGGCAAAATTAGACCGAGGTAGTCATGAAAATCTCTTTTAATAAATGCTAAAACAAATCACAAATAAGAAAGTTAAATTAATTTTAAATATAAGGAATTTTACTGTTCGGTTGATGTTCAATGTGAAAATTATAACAAAATAAATCAATATTTCATTTTTTAGATTTTATTGGTTTATTTTATTAATAAAAACTGTTCCCCTTCTAATTAAATTAATTTTAAAGGTGAGATGGATGTTAATTAAGGGGAGACTTGATAGAGAGCTAGAGCACACAGCACAGGATTCAAGTTGGAATGATCTGTGGTAGCGAGACCTGGCATGAAAAGAAATGAGAATGGTGAGATGGGCAGGGCATTGGACAAAACAAGAAGGGACAGAATAAGGAATGAAAGAAAGGAGAGGCACAGCCATCGGAAAAGATCCAGGAAGGATGTGACGAGGAGAGAAGAGACCAAGGCCTAAGATGATTGGAGTGTAAGGACGCGCAGGACAAGACATTGCGGAGACTGGAAATTCAAGCGACCCACAAAAAAATAAAATTGGGATAAGCCCCAATAAAAGAAGAAGAGGACGACGAATTTGGATGTTAATTAAAACTCAAGCGAGACAATACGTATTTAGGATCACCAAATACCGACGTTTCTGAATCTTGGACTGCGCATTGTCTCCTAGTTGCGAGTTTTGATTAACGTCCATCTTGCCCAGGATGCCCCACATATTCATTTGTTAATTTTACTTACTAATATTGGATTCGATAGTATATGCAGGAGTTAATTTCAAGGCAAATAAATACCAAGTGCCATAAATAAGTGCACCATATATTGACAATGTGATTAAAAAATTTAAAATCCGCTTAAGGAACAAACGTTCTAAAAAAATAAAATAAAAGATATTAATGCAATGAAACAAAATAAAAACTTTGTAACATGTTTATAAACACTTACTCTTTTGGAACCTAACTATGTAAAAGTAATTATCATCAAGAAGAGAAAGACAGAGCGCCATTGTCAATAAATTGAAAAAATTATAATTGCCAGTGACCATGATGGCTAGTTGTAAGAAAATCTAAAAATAATAATTATTATCAAAATAAAACATCTAGGCCTACTGGGTAAATTTCTTCGGCTTAAAACACAGAGTAAAAAAATTAAAACAATTTTGCAGCTGAGGAGATATTTTGAATCATATCCCTATTTATTTCAAATGATTGGTAGCCATTGAAATAAATTTTCTCGCTTGGAGCGGGAAGCGAACCCGCTACCCCAGGCACGAGAGGCTCAGTCACTCACGGGTCACGGGCTAAAATGACCAAGTTGTTAACATGGTTTGATTTGTTTGCACACATTCTTTGTTGAGAGTTGAGCCAAGCACAAAAAGCATCGGCTGATGCAGGAAATTCCGGACATTCTGTATTTGTTTTGTTGTAAGAAAAGTAAAAATTTAGCTTATACTAAAATCTATAAAGAGTTCACTCAAACAGAGGCAAAAAATTGATGGTCAAAAGAAATTTACAATTCATATTTCGTGAACGACTTGCACCTCTTCTCACCTCTCGGCAAATCCTGGGTTAAACACCTCATATTGTGTCTGTGAGGTGAGATTATTCTTCCACTTTCCTACCCCAAGAGGAGACGTGTTGGTGGGGGGGGGGGGGGCAATGTTGAATTATTTGCGGCAATTACCTCCTTCAAATTTTATATTAATATTTTGATAAATCTATATAAAACTTAGGGGCGAGTCTCGAAAAACCGTTATTAGCCGATTCAGAAGCTGATTACTCTAGGCGGCAAGAGATGGCGTTAGTTCTGTGCATAGGGAAACAAGTATTTTAGTCCATTTCATTTGAAAGGAAAGGCAAAAAATTAATTATTTTTTAACACAATGCTTACTAATTTAAGGTGCGCGTCTCGAGGTCCTAATTTTTGAAGCTATCGACCTCAAATTTTGTTTAATTAAAGCTATTTAAAAAAATATCTAGAATTTATAGAAGCCCTTTTTTTGATTTTCGAAAAAATAAAATTTTTTTTTAGATTAATCGCATTAATAAAAGATATTTTTAAAAAATTCGCTCTATATCTTATAGATAATTAAATTAGTAATCGTTTGTTTATTTTTTCAGCCATCCACTGTTTAATCGTTGTGTTAAAA
Source organism: Euborellia annulipes (assembly GCA_023213315.1). Taxonomy (NCBI): domain Eukaryota; kingdom Metazoa; phylum Arthropoda; class Insecta; order Dermaptera; family Anisolabididae; genus Euborellia; species Euborellia annulipes. The sequence continues at coordinate 36,934 of JAKCPI010007292.1, read as the reverse complement.
AATAATGAATTTTTTTTGGTTAATTAGCTGGAATCTTTCAAATGAAATGGAATAAATCCCTTGAATCCCTATGGGAAAAACTAACGCCATCTCTTGCCGCCTAGAGTAACTCGGTACTGAATCGTCTTCTAACGGCTTTTCGAGACGCCCACCTTAATACACGTATTTCATAAAGGCTATAAACCATAAATTAATTCTGTATCAAAAGGTTGAAAAGAAGTTGGCATGATGCGCGTATTTTGATACAACACGACAACATGGAAGCAATTCAGCAGCGATATCGCCGATCGATTGCTCCGGGAGGGGGGGGGGCAACGATATCATATTGTTGTTGAGTTGCTCCGGATAAGGAAAAGGAGAATAAAAATAAAAGAGACATATTTACCTCTAAATAGAATGCGACAACACGAACAGAACGTATTGGCACGAAGAATAAAAGCGATACGGGGATTAAAATGACATAAGTGCCAACGACAGCCAATTTGAGAATCCATTGAGGTAAATGATGGGCATACCAAGCAACGGGAGTTGGCAGGCATTGAGATTCAAAATGAACTGAAAGCGCTGAAAATCAATGTCACAATTGTTAGTTATTTGCTTTTTTAATGTTTCTGTTTACGGGAGGGAGCAAAAGCCTTCGGGTCTTTAAGAATTATTCCTATACCTGAAAGATTCCACCAAGTAGGACATCCACTTGAGAGTTTGACGATTCCAGATGAGAAAGTTAATCGAAAAAGAAGCCATCGAACAAGCCAAAAAGGAATTGCATCTGAAGCTGGGGCATTTTTTGACCGGCGCCAATAGCGCACAGGCGCAACAAGAACGCACAAAGCACCAGCCTCCAATAAAAGGCTATCCCTTTAAATCAGAAAAAAAAATTAAATTAATTAAAATATTCCAAAATTTTTAATCTAATAAAATTATTAAATATTCAAGGAACACGGGAAATCAGTTATGAGACCTCTTCCCCAAAAATCACTGGTAAGATAGTAAAGTGAATTCTCGTGTCAAAAAAACCTTGGCCTCCTTCACTGGGTTTTTGTTGCTTTTTCTATTCGTTCCATGTATTATGGAATCACTTGCGGATTGATAGAGCCGGTTGCTTCACTTCTAGTCAACTAGCAAACTTATCCAAGCAAATCATCGATATATGTAGTTTTTATTTTATTTATTTTTTTTTTTTTTCATTTAAGGTCTTTTTCGGCATCGAAGACCATTTAGACCCCGCGTCTCTATTATTACAATTGGATTGATAGCCAAATCCAATTGAAATAAATTGTCTCCTGAGACGGGATGCTAACCCGTGACCCTTGGTAGTTTGTAAACAAGAACAACACCCTTAAACTTCGAGTTACAAAATAAATGAGTTTTTTCACATATAATTAGCTATCCTAGATATCTGAGGAAAGTTTTGTCAAGTTAGCAACTTACTAAAAAAGTTTCACATCACGTGATTCGAACTCGAGATCTCGTGTTTACAATATATGAACGCTACCAATCTAGCCACCAAGGCTTTTCCAAACGTAATTGTTAGCAACGGCTTAAAACATGTTGGCAAATCTTTAACATTTTTTTTAGACGAACGGTTGAGAAGCGCATTCTCTCGCTTTAATAGAATTTGTTTTTCATTAAGTACTACACATAACAAAAGTTTCGTTCAAATCGGTGAGGGGTAGGCCATGCACACAAGCGGCGCGCCAACTTACAAGGGTGACTGACATGTCTACTATCAAAGAGTGCTTTCAATTTGAGTATCGTTTTAATATGAAATAAAAGAATACTTAATCAAATACGGTATATTATTTGATTTAACCTACCATTGAAACCACATAAATGTTTGTCCCACTTCTTTTAACGAATAATAAAGCGACCAAAGTCCTGTGAAAGTCGATGCTGTACAGAACTTTTGAGAGACAAATCTGTAAAAAAAATTACCTCTTTTTAATTGTATATACTGTTTACTTTTGAATTTAATTAATATATAAAAATGAAAAATTAAGAGATTTCGAAATGGTAAAAATTTGGAAAAAAAATCTGGTGTGACTGGCGCACAGCACACAACTTTCTCTTACCATCGGAAATCGAAAGTTGTGTTTTGTGTCGACATGTATTTAGTTTCCGACAATACGTTACATTCGAATTTCAAGATGTAAAATTTATAAGTATGGGAAAATATTTATATTTTGTTACCATGGCAACCATTTCTCCTATCTTTTCTATGGAGTACAAGAGTAAAGTGGTCTTCAGACGATTTTCAGGCGCAAAGTGAGAATATACATTTTAAAGAAAATCTAAAAAATAATTGATTTATGAATTTTAATCAAAATGGTTGAAGCGAATTTTGAGACAATCGAAAAAAACTGAAAAAGTGAATCAGTAAAGTATTAGTACTCTTTGGCCGATTTTGTTCAAAAGCTTCGTGTCACGTCCCAGGGGGGTGCATTATTTAAATATAAAATTTCAACATCCTAGCCCTTGAGATATTTTGTTCACAGACAGACCATGTTGCGGGACCCACTTTTTTTGGATTCAGGGGGACCTCAAAACGTGTATATCCATCAAAATCTCGACATCGAATTTTCGACATGAATCCAATACTTTCTCTCTATATATATATATTAACATATATATATATAGGTAAGAAAAAGTAAAAATCAATATTGAATCTTTGAAACGCTACAAAAACTCGAAATAACATTTTTTTTTTTAAGTTGACTTGTGATACGTACCCAGTAAAGGCAAGGAATATTCCAAAAAGAGCTAAAACGTCCATCATATATTCGGTATCCAATCCAACATAAGGAGCCAGCCATAAAAGAGTTGGTTTGTTATGAATCCTAGCTGAAAGTGTTTTTGCTTTAGAATCCAATTGAGTTCTTGCTGGTAAAATTCCATTATTCCCATAAAGACCTGCAACAAAATAGAATTATTTATGGTGCACAAAATATGTTTAGTTTAGGAGATATAAAACAAAATAAAAACTGAAAAAAGTCTTATAATTTTGAGGATTTTGCAACCCCCCCCCCCCCCAAGTTCGCACATGGTTCTCGAGGTTGAAAGCTAGAGTACCCCCAAATAACCTGTAAAGATTTCTACAAGCAAATGGTGGCTCAGCACTTTATTAATAAATAAATATTGTCTATATGTCCGGTGTTCTTATTATTTTGTCTATCCCCTGTATAAACATGAAAGAAATAGAAAAAATGTTCATTTTTAAACTTGATTTCTTGTTATTTTACATTTATTTTTTAAATACTATTGTTTATCACAAATCTTAAATTAAAAAGACTCTGATGTTCAGCTAAAACTATCCAAAATTATAAAAAAAAAAAAAAACATGTATATCCATCAAAATCTCGACATCGAATTTTTGACATGATCCCAATACTTTCTCTATATATATTTCATATATCAGGGTAAGAGAAAGTAAAAATCAGCGATTTTCCTCAAAAATTCGAAAAATTGCTCTAGTTTCTACAAAAGCAAACTTTGATCAAGAAAATTATTTTTTAGCGTCAGAGATACGAAAGTGTGATATGCAGAAAGAAAGCCAGACCCAAAAATCGTGTTGGCCTTAAACAAAAAAAAAATTCAAAAAATTAAATTGGAAGTTGTGATTGATATTATCATTTGTAGGGATTAATATATATAAATTTATATTATCGATAAAAAATTCCCCACGAATATGTCTATTGTTCATGGAATTGATTAACTTTCGAAGCTAATTGGCCAAAAATTAGCACCGTTAGTCTTGGCTTTCTTGGCTTAAAAACGTTTGCCCTTGTCCATGCTGAGTTGTTTGTTTTGTTTGTTCAGGCACATTTCAGTCTTCTCTACTGTCCAGAATAGATTTTTCTTTACAATTTTTTTGAAATATTCCGCATGCATTTCAGCTTCTGGCCATCCTTATATGAATCAATCAGGCTAGTAACTTCCTGATTGACCTGATACACCAGTATTGAATATTTCTGACACACCGAAACAAGAAAACTTTTTCTTTTCTTTTTTTATTTAAAACGAAGCTTTTATTATTACAAGTTAATATTTTTTTTTTTATTTAGACACAAAAGTTGATTCTTGACACAGGTTCATTGAACTCTAAGCATTTGTATAATTTTTAATCGATTAGGGAAAGCAAACTAAGGGATAAATAGTAAATATCCACTCTTATATTGATCCTACCTAGAAGGAAAATTAAAAGATAACAATAATCACAAGAATGCCCTATATTATTGTTTCAACAAGTGCCTACGGTCGCCAGTATCAATTAGCAAAAATTCAACTCAAAAAAAGTATGCCCTTTTCAATTTCCACATTTTTCATAGATTAAATTGTGAGGAATGCACCTGCATCTCATTTTTAAATTAAATGCTTTGATTTAATTTACTTTTTCCAAGATCATTAATTTTTAGTCAATTTTAATTAAAGACACTTCAAGATAAGGGAGATCTGAAACTATATGGGGCATTTTTGATATTTCCAATTGAAAAAACAAAAAAACAAAATTCAAAATAAAATTAAAAATTAATTTGAACTTTCTTGAGTCATTAGTGGCGCGTTGTAGTCCTCGTGGCCGCTAGGCCCCACCGCCAGTAGCGCAACTAGGCGGGGGCGAAGGGGGGCGCATCAAGGCTTTGGATGTCCAATTTATAATAGCCCAGGAACTGTGATTCTTTCCAAAGATTGTCCAAAAAAGTGGATAGTTTTCTTTTAAATGCTATTATTAATACAAGTTAAAAAACGGCGCCCTAGTTGAGCTCCGCCCCTCCGCCCTCGAGGGCTAGTTACGCCGCTGCCCACCGCAGTTTGTGGCCTACAGGAGGTGAAAGCCAAGAGTAGAATCTCTACCTAATTAATAGCTTCAATTTGACGGCGCTTGGATTCGGGTTGGGAATTTAGGGGCGCCGCGCCGCTCCTATCTTGGGCTACAGCCATCACTTGTGAGTTTTGATTTATACTTCCTTTAGGAGATATTATCAAAATCTTTGTTCTGCCCTTCTTGGCTCCAAAAATATTGTGATATTTTTAACAGCTGGTGGAGGGGATATAGCCTACTTGATATGTGTAAATATTCACATCATAGAATTTCTTTTTTTTTTTACTCTTTGCCAAAATTTAGAAGTGATCTAGACTAGAAGAACAAAAAATTTTTATAGTTCAATCACATACTTACTATCTTATTATTCATTGCAGGTTTACGTTTTACTAGTGACTGTTTTTTTTTTTTTTTTCATTCTCATATTTAGCCTATATACAAATTATATATTAAAATTGTACGCTTTTAGAATGATTTTAGCCGATTAAGTGGTCCCTGGCCTCGAGCCTCTCGGGGGCATAAGCTCAGACATTCCTTATTTAGCAAAAACTCGTGAGTTGCTCAGTGGTGGAAAATCTTTGTCAAAAACTTGATCGGGAGATTTTGATAAAGTAACTAAAGGGAATAAGCCCCCCGATGGCCGAAGAGGCTGCAGATCGGGTCCCTTGGTCCATCAACGAAATCAAGATTCCATTTCGCCCGAAGAAAGGATTAATTATGTTAGAGGCTAATTTCCTGGCTGCCTGCTCCTAAAATTGTTTTTGTTTGATTCTTTAAAATTAATTGGAAGAGTTAAAGGTGCAAATGGAATCTAGAGTTTCAGTTCCGATTGGATAATTATTGTCAAAAGTTGATTTACTTCAAATTTTGTATTATTGCCAAAGAATTCATTTATTTAATAAATAAACTTTTAGTTTGCTGGTATAAATAAAGATTAGTAATGCATATTGTAGAGATCCTCAACGATATGTTTAAAAGGGTTATTTTTAGATTGATTATCTCTCTCTCTCTCTCTCTATGATGAATCAACTCCCCTGGAGGCCAAATTTTATAAAAACATGTGTAAAAATTTAAATTAGATTCATTCTCTTTTTTTAATTAAAAGCCTAACTGCTTAATGGTGCTGTGCATTGTTCTGAATTTTCATTTCTCAATCGGAATGGAGAGGAATGAAGACATAGGCTGGTTTGAGGCAACTAGTTCCGGGCAACAGGGGGTGCAACGTCTGTAGAAAATGAATGGAATCTTCCCGGCCCCTTCCTTTCACACGCAGGCAACTTTTCCGCCAGGCCAGGCACATGTGCCGCTCCCCACTGGTTGAATCAACTCAATTCAACTAACAATGCACTACGCCCAATTGGGGCTTTCACACGAGGCAACTAGTTGCCTAGCGGATTCTATAGAGCATGGAGAAAAAAAATTTTGATATAGAACGAACGATTTGTCGATCTGACTCTGGCGGGGAGAGCAGGTGATACGGCACACTAGTTGCCTCGTGTGGCAGTCAATTTCCAGGCAACTAGTCGCCTCGAATCCGCCTAGAGCATCGTTGAAAAGAAATAGTCAGATTCAAATGCGCAATCCAATCTCCAAATGTCCGTAACTTGAGAATCGCATTTCAATAGGCGCCAGAAAAACCTCATTTTTGAGATCCTCTTTTCTGCCAAGAAGCTCTACAGAATCAATAGCGAAGGTCTCTGCTTTTTTTGTGGCATATAAACAGGTTTATTTTATTATTATTTTTTTTTTTGTGAATGTCTTTTATATTAATTTTTTTGTACTATGTTATTGGAAAATACTCGTTGTTGCTGTAATATGTTATCTAACACTATCTATTTTTTACGTTTTTTCCTTTTATTATTTTATTACTTGGTTTATAGTTTATTTATTATTTTTATATATAGCTAATTTTTGAAATATGATTTTTAAACTCTTTTTGCTTCGGCTGGGGGCAAATAACGAAAGCAAATATCCAATACTCAGGGGCGTATATAGGGGGGGGGGCGAGGGCCCCCCCCCCCCCCGGAAATTTCCCAAACACATATACATATATAGGGATATACAGACATCAGCGCAACAAATTTTTCCGCAGGATGGAAAACTTTGGTTCCGCAAAAGAAAAAATCTTCAGCAAAAAATTTCGTGTGAAAAAAAATTTAGTTTCTTAAAAAAAATTTTCCGCAGAAAGATTTTTGAGTTCGGGCCCCCCCCCCCGAAAAAAATTTCTATATACGCCCCTGCCAATACTGATTGCTTTTTTTTTTTAAATAAAATTGAAAATTTAATTCCAATGGGAAATTCCCTTCATTCCAAGAAATAAAAAAAAGAATTGTTCTTTAATTTCCATACAAAAAAAAAAAATTAATATTTCAAAATTACATGAATACATTTCTATTTTTAATGATGATTCTTTTGGTTTTTTTATTCTTTTTTTTGTGAGAAATCAAGGTGTTAGCAAAAAATTAAATTATATTCAAAAAAAAAATTGGTGAGAATTTGTTTTTTTAGAAGATGATCCATCAGAAATTTTGATTTTTTTTTTGTTTTATCGCCTTTTTCGGCATCTAAGGCCATTTAGAGCCCATCTCTATTTATTTCAAATGATTGGCAGCCAATTCAATTGAAATAAAATTTTCTCGCTTGGCACGGGAAGCGAACCCGGGACCACAGGCATTTTCAGTTATATTAAAATAAACTGAAATTTCGGCTAGACGGTAAAAAGTTTAAAAATTTTGGACAAAAATTATGTTATAAACAACAAGAAATGATTGAGCTTTTTTGACAGTGATTTATTTAATAAAAAAGAATAATAAATAAATAGAAGCATCGACTTACCCGGGATTTGAACGTAGAGGGAGACAAATGCTAATAAATAGATGACAGACATCGTCCGAAGGAAGAGATTCCTTGTATATCGTATCCCCTCCATTTTGAATGGATCTTCTTAATTAAATATCAAAATTGATAATATTTAGGTGAGTTTAATAAAATTGTTATAATAAATAGCTCGTTGAAAAGACTCAAGATTCCATTTGTTGGAACGGCAAACGGCAAACGCCAAACTCGGAGGGGTCAAAACACGAAAATGAAGACGGGGAAGAGAAGAGAAGAGAAGCTCTGAGCTCGGAGCGCGGAGCTTAGAGAGCCGCCCATCCAGGGGCGCCAACTTAAAAATTAAATCATTTCGTTTCTTCTTTTTCAAACTGTCCTACTTCAATAATCAAGTTATTACTAAACAATGAATTTATTTTCTCTTATCAAAAGCAAATAACTTAATTTGGAATAAGTTTAATAATTTGCGCGAAAATCAAAATAAGCCTAGAGAGAATAATATAAAATATAACTGAAAGTTAAAAGATTAAATCTGGTGCAAAAATATATAAAATTAATATTTCATAATAAGAAAATTTATCTAATGTCATCTTTGTTATTTGTTTGTATTTATTTATGTGTATTTAATATTTTAGTAATTTTCATTCTTAGCCCATTTTCGCTCCTCTAGTGATTTTCGAGCTGCATTTTGCATTTTGTTGACCTCCTTCTCTTTTATCATTTATCTTTTACTGACCTTTCTGACGTCTGGATTTTGGAGTTTATAATTATTTGTTTACACTATTTTAATCGAATTTCAAAAAAGAACACTTAAATATTTACATTTTTTTAAAGTAATGAAATACACTTAAAATATAAATTCAGGTTAGTTATTTTAAAAGTAGATCATATACATATATATCTATATATATGTATATAAAAAGTTGAATATATTTACAATATTATAATATATTCTATGTCTAATTGATTCTTCATTAGATTACTATTTAAAATCGGCTGATTCCATTAATTCAAAATATTATTTTATGAATTATTTTGTTCATTTACTTAATCTTATTATAACCTATATTATGAATATATTTTATATATAATATATATATAATGAATTTTGTCATCCAATAAATAAATTTATTAAAAAAAATACAAATTATAAATTTTTTCTGAACAAAATAAAAATTGTAATTATACATTTTCTTAAAGGAAATATTTATTGACCTCCATTCATGGCCCAGATCATTCTTAATATAAAAATAATTCAAAAATATTTTTTTTTCTTATTTTGTGTTCTTTTATGACAAAATTGACAAAAATTCTACACAATATTCCTTACAGGAGAATTTATAGGTCTATATATATATGAGATTATAATTTAATTAATTAATAAATGACATTTGTATGATTAAAATCATTTTTTTTCCTATTCAAAGGAGGCCCGGGCCCCTCTCACTTTTCAAAAAGTTTTGAAGATTTTTGCAGCTCCGTCAATTTTGACCTTCGAAAAAGTTAAATCGACATTGATAGTATTTTTGTGTAGTGTGGGGGGTCCACGACCATTCTATATTTTACATAAAATCTAGCTCAATATTTTTTCACAAAATTTATGCTAGTGTGAGGGCTTACTTTTTTTTGCGACAAAAGAGATTTAATTCCTCTTAAACAAAAAAAAAAAGTTTTTCATTGATCAAATTAATTGACATATTTTTTTTAAATTCTCACTATGAATTAATGAAAGTTATACATAATCGATTCTTTTGTTTTCAGGTATAACTAGCTATTTTTGTTATGAAAATTTAGAAGATCTCTCCATCTCTGAATAGTCGATATATACTATAAAAATATGAATTTTGCTGAAGCCACAGTCATAGTTCCGAAGGAAGAATATATTGAGGAAATTACTTTTGAGGAAGAAGAAAAAGTCCTTTCTGATAATAATCAAGAAGAGATCGAGGATAATCAAAATGAAAAATCACAAAAGAAAATTGAAACCGAAAAAATAAGCAGATTTTTTTGCGAAGAATGCTTCAAAGGTTTTGTCCAGATAAGCCATTATAAACAACATTTACTGACACACACTGGAGAAAAGCCTTTTACTTGTCCTGAATGTTTGAAAGCGTTTACACAAAAGGTTTCTCTACGTACCCATATCAATACAATACACAAACGTGAGAAACCTTTTCTTTGTGAAGTTTGTAGTAAATCATTTAGTTTGAAATCTCAATTACAGACCCATTCACGAATCCATTCTGGGGAAAAGCCTTACTCATGTACACAGTGTCCATTTAAATTTACTCAAATGGGACACTTGCAACGGCATTTGAGAATCCATTCAGGTGAAAAACCATTTGAATGTGATCAGTGTTTGATGACCTTTAGAGACAAATCAAATTTAGATAAACATTTGCGCTCGCACACTGGAATAAAACCTTACATGTGTGATGTTTGTTTTAAAAGTTTCAAACATAATGTTAGCTTACGCAGGCATTCGCTTGTTCATGCACAATACTAATTAATCACTTTATCTTTATCAGGCGCCCGACGCATTCCTAGTGAGAAAGATCACACATGCGCAGTAAAGAAAAGCAATAATATTATCTTTAATGCGCATGCGCCGGATGCCTGAGCAATGAAAAATAAATGGAAAATTGTAATTAAATATTATTTATTCATTTATAAACTTTTGTTGAGAATACGCAGGAGATATCCTTTTGAGTATCCTTTTCATGTGCTTATATTTCCTTAATCAATACTAAACAGGCCCTTAATTCTAGTTTAATTTTTTTAATCATTAAAGGAAATACTTTTGTTGGTCTTAATAACGAATTGTCTTTTTATTATGTTCTAACTCTTCGCCTTCGGGCCCTTTAATCAGAGTCCCCTCCCTCGATCCTTTTAACTCCAATTTTAAATTGGTAATGATGAAAGGCTCATCTAGATAAAAGCAAATTTCAAATTCTGTCTACTTTTCGGCCGAGTCTTCTGGCATTCTATTCTTCACGAATTACAGAATTACAGAAACAATGGTCGCATTGAGCGCACTCAACTGATTTTTTTTTTGTCTTTTTATTTTTGTCTCTGGCAGGGCCGCAGACAGACTTGACGGGCTCCGGGGCTACTTACTAATACGCCCCCCCCCCTCCCTAAAAAAAACTTACAAGGAGATGGCAAGAATTGCGAAATCGCTTTTTAAATGAGACTTACCTCATTCGATAGGGGGAGGTTGAGGGTAGAAAAAGTCTAAAAGGGTTTGAGTGAATAGGCCTTAGTTTTCGAGAAAATCGCAGTGAAAGTTTCGCGCTCGTGTTAAATGCTTTAAGTATCTAATAGAGCCACTCAAACGAGTGAACCATCATGGCTGCGCTGGCTAAGCAGTCAGTCTATGTTTTGCCTCCCTGGTTGACAAACGGCGAGAGTTCAAATCCCGGCAAAGCAAAGTTTTTTTTATCGCTATATTTTTTTTTTTTACAGTTTTATTAATTTTATTATTCTGAATTATTTATTATCTGCTCCGGCATTTAAAAAAATGATACAATTTGCTTGGTACGCGTCCAAATTAGCAGATGAACGTGACATATTTTATAACGTCAATCAATTAGTTTTCTTCCCAATATTCATAATATTAAATGTTTTTGTAAAAAAAATTTTCGTTTATAAAATGTTCGTGGTGTGAGACTAATTTATGTTTCTAATGTTTTTACGTTAATTTTCATCCACAATCTTGCTCAAAAACGTCGACATTTTATAATAAATGAATATAAAAATATATAAAAATGCAAGGTAAAAACATGTGATTTATTTTATTTATGCACGAAAAATAAATAGACACCATTATTTGTTTTGATTGCCTTTCAGAATAATAAAATTAATAAAACTGTAAAAAAAAAAAAAATATAGCGATAAAAAAACTTTGCTTTGCCGGGATTTGAACTCTCGCCGTTTGTCAACCACGGAGGCAAAACATAGACGGACTGCTTAGCCAGCGCAGCCATGATGGTTCACTCGTTTGAGTGGCTCTATTAGATACTTAAAGCATTTAACACGAGCGCGAAACTTTCACTGCGATTTTCTCGAAAACTAAGGCCTATTCACTCAAACCCTTTTAGACTTTTTCTACCCTCAACCTCCCCTATCGAATGAGGTAGTCTCATTTAAAAAGCGATTTCGCAATTCTTGCCATCTCCTTGTTAGTTTTTTTAGTATGTAAAATGCTATTGTGGCCTTCATGCCAACAATTTTTTGAAATAGTTATACATAGCTTACAATATTTATTTAAATAAAGTTATTTAAAAATTTTTCAAAATTTCCTAAACATAGAGTAACAATAATATATCCGGACAGACGACTTCCGGGAGAATCTATGGGTACGGAAATTTTTTTGAAAATTAGCCACTGAAATCTGCGTTTTTAGCTATCCTGAGAGGTGAAAAAGATCAAACTTGCTTTAAGCTTAGAGTCCGGACCCCGGGTATATAGCCCCCCCTGCCCCCCCTGTCTGCGTCTTTGGTTTCAGGTATATGGGAGTAAAGCACATAAGCGCTCTCTGGTGGGAGCGAACTTTATAGTAAAGATTAGCCAAATAATTTTGTAACGTTAAATTCTATATGGCCTAAGATGCCGAAAAGACAAAAAAAAAATGTAAAATTTATAAACGGACCTGTGGCTCAGAGCTAGTTTGAAATAAATAGGGACAGAGTTCTAAATGGCCTCAGATGGCGAAAAAGACCATAAATAAATTTAAAAAAAAGAAACAAACACTAAATGGCCTCAGTAGCTAAAAATGCAAAATTAAAAAAGAAAGAATATTATATTTAAAAAATAGAAAAAAGTCGCTTTTTATTCAAAAAGTCCCTTTGAAAATCTCAAAAAAGGTTTCTTTTTGTGAGATCAGTGGAGATATCTAAGGAGTTTGATCTTTATGACGTTTATTCCCTGCTTCCTTAGCCTATGAAATATCAAATTTTTTTTTTTTTGAATTTCAATCCTATTATTCTTTGAATTTCTCTCAATTTGCCTTTAGTTAATTCTTTTGCTACATGATGGCGCTAGCTGGCAAATTTTTCACATTTTAAAATTTGTTTATTTTGACATTTTCTTCAATTACTTTGTATTGCTTTGTATTTATGTTATCTCATTTTAAAATTAAAAATAATTTGTTCACTAAAGTACATTTATTCCATAAATATTTAGCTATTTTTTTTTCAAGCCATAATTTCATTTAAACTTTTTGAGTAAGTAATCTCTAAAATTTGCTTTCGTTAAAAACCTTTCAATTGTTCTAAAAAATTTATAATAATAACATAAATCAAAATACTTCCGTTCAAAATATTTAAACTATGACTCATAAAGATGTCAAGTGATTTGTCTGTCAGTCATTTATCTCCTGAAGAGAATATTTAAATATTGAGAAATTTATTAATAAGCAAGTTTTCTGAATCAATATTTGAATAAAAGTGCGCAATCTCATCCCTTTTTAACAGCCAAGGCCAGAAAATTTGTTTTTGTTTTTTAACTTTATTAAATTACAAGAGGCTTTTCACAGACTCAACTTGCTTGGAAAAAATATTCCGAAATAACAGAATATTTAAAAATCAAAAGTGCTGAGGCAATAAATTCATCGAGTCGTTCATCATAGAACTTGGATCCGTAGGTATATATACATTTGCAGAATTTTATTTTACTCTATTTTTCATATTTTAATCTTAAAAAAATGACTAAATAAGAATAATATGTAGATATAAGATTGAGTGGCTGTAGATATAGTTGATACAGGACCAAGGGAGTAGGCAGCCAATAAGTGAGCCTCTATATTAAATAAAAACTCTCAAGTGTTGAGACGTTTCGGCTTTATTCTGCTAATGCCATCATCAGTCAATTAGAGCTGGAAAGTCATACATTTAATTAATTTTTAAGTTGTTAATCACAAATACAAATAAAATATTTTATATAAGATATACAAAAATTCTTACAGTATAAGTGTATAGAGTTGTTATATTAAATATTTCTTTATATACATTATGTGGTATATAAATAATTTTAATTTGTATGCTTCCAGTCATTCAATACGTGTGTATTCGCTTAAGTAACAGTATGCTTTGATAAAATGTTTATTAATTTACAAATATATATTATTCCTGAGATGGTTTATCATTTTAATGACCTCTATTATTAGGTCAGTGGCTGAGGTGAGGAAGCCGATAATAAATATTTATTTATTTAATTTAACATATTTGAGAAGGCAATAGACAAGTAAATCCCATAATACGGTCAAAAGGTTAAAAAATAAAGAAAAAGAGAAAAATATTACACTTTTATGAAAAAAAAATTAATTTAATATAAAATATTTTTTAATCTCAATAACGAACTAATTAATATACAAATGATTTTTACCATTTTTCTCTTACACACACCTATATTGACAACAAAGCGTCATTGTCATTCAAGAAGGAGAGATAGAAATTACTCAACCCGTCGCAGTCAGTCTGAAAGTTTAGGGCCCTGCTCCCCATTGCTTTAATGAAACATTTTTCTGCAAACAGCCTCTTTGTAGTATTATCTACTTGCATTAAGACTATGGCACAGTAAATTAATAAACATTTTATCAAAGCATACTGTTACTTAAGCGAATACACACGTATTGAATGACTGGAAGCATACAAATTAAAATTATTTATATACCACATAATGTATATAAAGAAATATTTAATATAACAACTCTATACACTTATACTGTAAGAATTTTTGTATATCTTATATAAAATATTTTATTTGTATTTGTGATTAACAACTTAAAAATTAATTAAATGTATGACTTTCCAGCTCTAATTGACTGATGATGGCATTAGCAGAATAAAGCCGAAACGTCTCAACACTTGAGAGTTTTTATTTAATATAGAGGCTCACTTATTGGCTGCCTACTCCCTTGGTCCTGTATCAAATAAGAATAATGTGTATTTTTGAAGTCTCCTAATTTATAAAATTCCTTATTTTTTAGCAGAAGATGTCGCCAAGGAATTCACCAACAAAATTATCCATTCTGTCCAAAGAAATATTAATTAGGCAAATTGTACAAATTATAAAAAATGGGAAGCATTTTGGTTGCTGGCATCATTTCCTGCATTCTAATTTGCCAATTCAATATTTAGATGAAATTCTAAACGATGTCCTTTCCCTACCCATGATAAACAATTATAAAAATTTGGCGTTAAACGATCCTGAGATCACTCATTTGCGAATTTTAGATCTTTTGCTTTCGCCTTTCACAAAAACCCTTCGATTTGATCTTATTCCTTTAGAATCGAATGAAATTGTTTTAAACAAGATAAATATTTGCTCAAATATTACTTATTTGAATATGAAGTCTTTCTTAACTGAGAATGAAGATATTATCAATAAATTCAAACAAACTTTGGTTAATTTAGATAAATTAGAATACCTAAACGTTGGGTACATTGGAAGCAACGATGACGAGGTCATCAAGTGCATTCTCAAGCATTGTCCCCTTCTGCGAGAATTGAATATAAAAATAAAGAAATGCTTGCACACTTGCATGCTTAGGCTCTGGCCAACTCATGATCACTTGAGGAAACTCGATTTGGGCGATATAATACGCCCCGATATATTTATTCTGATTGTAGAGCGTTTTCCGAAATTGGAAATTTTGAAAAATTCCCCGCTATCGGGGAATGCAGCGAATGCAATCATGAAGAGAAAAGATAGAAATTTCAAAGCAGAAATTATTTCTATTCGTGATCTGGAAACTTCGTTGGATACTCTGAGGAATATAAACAAAATTTGCCCTAAAATACGAGCCCTTGAATTGTTTCGCCCCGCAGCGGGAATCGTTAACGAATTCGAGAATTTCCGAAACCTCCAGCACTTTGCTCTCGACGACTTCGTTTGCGAGGATATCGAAAATCTTTTGACTAAATCTAAATGCGGATCTCAATTTAGAACTGTTAAATTGATCTATGGACATGGCACTCTTAGAATAAATGCCATCCTAAATAATTGTCCAAATTTAACTCATTTGACGGTGGCATCTATGGAGAAGCTTGAAATCGATAATCATTTAAAGTTTGATTATCCGAATTTATTAGAATTAAAAATATATCAGCACCTAAGTGTTCCGGACAATTTTGAAATTCTAATTCATAAACTTCCATCACTTGAAAGCCTAGATGTTGAAAATTGGAGAAATCTTCAGGATTCGCACATAAGGCGTTTTT
This sequence comes from Euborellia annulipes, assembly GCA_023213315.1. NCBI lineage: Eukaryota > Metazoa > Arthropoda > Insecta > Dermaptera > Anisolabididae > Euborellia > Euborellia annulipes. The sequence goes on along the minus strand of JAKCPI010007292.1, from coordinate 21,064 downwards.
TGAATAATTATAAAATATTGAAATCGCTAAAAAGGATTCGATTAAGAGCGCCTCTGCTAACGGCACAAGCTTTTTGGATGTTGGTTGAAAATTGTCCGTTATTAGAGCATATTCACGATATTTACAAATGGAATATCTCTCAGATAGAAATCGAATATCTTATCACTACTTTAAAGATTAGAAATTATAAATGTTGTATTAATATGAATTGTATGGGACCAATAAAGCGGCTTGTCTTATGATAATATTGATAACATTTGTGGCACAGGCTCTAAGTTAAAAGTGGTGCGACTCCCAAGCATTTTCGTGACATCTTGGAGCCTTCGGTGATCGCCGGTGAGGCCTTATTGATATTGAACTCTAGGGGGAAACCAATCAGCCATTACAAATTATTTTCTAAACCAAACTGTGTTATATACAGTGTTGGGCAAATTAAGCATATTTTGATTTGTCTATTTCATGATGTAGACAAAGACGTAGACAATGTAGACAAATGGCTCAGGGCTCGTTTTCATTGGCTCTCATCTCAGATCAGTGATCTGTCATTTCTAGAAACAGCCTAGAAATTCATACACATAAAAATGTCTAAACTCGGAAGACCAATAAACAGACATTTTAATGAATTAAAATTTGAATTAGGGAAACAAAATTAATTACAGTGTGTCTTTTTTGCAAAAAAACCCTGCATAATACAGCTTCTAATATCTAATTCAAATAAAAGTCACTTAAAATTAAGAATACCGCCATTATCAACGCTGGCAGATGTTTCTTTTCCACCCAATATCTCGCTATATTTGACCTATAGAATGTTAAGAAAATTATAAATTATACAAGATGTAGACACATTATATATATATATATATATTGATTATATATTGTATATATAAAGAATAGGATATTCCACTTTAAGCGAGAATATTTGAGTAACGAACACTAAATTTTATATATATATATATACAATTTATTTAGTGTTCGTTACTCCAATATTCTCGCTTAAAGTGGAATATAAAAATTGTAAAATCACTCTTTACCTATTGATTTCGTGTATATTAGTATCAAAAAATTATATTTATGACGATACATAAAAAATTATGGTGTTGTTAGTCCCGACAAATTTTTAAATTTTAATTGTCTACTTTGTCTAGGCCTACATGGATATTGTTCATTTGTCTACATACATTGTCTACGCGTAGACAAAGTAAAGTAGACAATTCGCCCAACGCTGGATATATATATATACTCTATAATGATACTAGTATATATATATATATATATATAATTTTTGAACTGGCTCCACCATTTTTGTCATTATATTTTGAATTAATAATTAGTAATTGTATATACACTTGCACCCCCTCCCCCTCAGACAAAAAAGAAAATTGAATCAGCAACTAAAATATATTTTGCGAGTTGTTTTGAAATTAGAAGGAGGTGGAAATCCGAAAGTTGTCAGTTAGCTCGTTGTAAAAGGTAAAACTTTTTTCTTTATCAGAATTTTTTTATTTTTGGCAAATGTTTTTGTTTTGCATTAGCAATACCTTCAGATTTCAATTCTTCTCGTTTTAAAATATAATAAATCATTATTACCCCTTGGATCAGCCTCTTCTTGACGAAATCAAAAATTTCCAGTCTCCAAAAGATCCGTCTTTGTATATATATATATATATATTATCAATATAAATTTTATTGCAATATTTATTGTAAAATTTTCTTTAATTTAATAAAAAAACTTAACTTAAAATATTTCTTATTTAGTTTAACTTGTTAGAACATTTCTCGATAATAGGTTTGCTAGCTCATAAGAAATCACAGCTTTTTTTTTAATTTTTTTGTCTTCTTTCCAAATCGATTTGATCTTCCTCTGTGGTTGAGTCAAACACACAGCTAGCTATGAACGGATTTTATATCCACACACACACATCTGGTAAATTTCTATCAAATCAAAAACAACATACATCTTTTAATAAAACTTTTATTTAATAACAATATTTTATAAAATAATATTTAAAAAATTCCACTTATTTTTTAATAATACCAGAGAGCTTTCATTAGTTTTATAAATATTAATATTTTATTATTATTATTACCTATATTTGTGTTCAAATCTTTCTAAATATCTAACTATTCATCATATATCTAAAACAACAAACATTTTATTCAATTTAAATTTCCTCTACAAATAGAACTTGTTATATTCGTTCCCTTGCTGAAAGACATTCTTTTTATCTAATATTATTGGATTATATTCAAATTAGGATTAAATAAACATTTTTTTAATCAACTTCCAATTTTCTAAAACTTCCTGTTATCCCTTGGAGTTCATTATTATTCCCGCACTGGTTGGAACAAGAAGTTTCGCGTAGCGCGGACACGGCACCCTCCCGAGCCTTGGGGCTGAACAAATCTACATTTACAGTCATGGCATCTGATTTCAATAATAAATCTCGTCCAGCACTCAATTCCTGCTTCCAAAGCTCTATAATAAAAACAAAATAAAGAAAACAAAATAATTATAAAAATATATTAATTCATCTTATTATTAGACTATATTATTTAAAGATAACGAAAATTGCTCGTTTCTTTACCAAACAGACTGGAGTTTTGCAGCCACTCGTCTACTAGTGCTATTTAAAAACATAATAAGCTGGTACCTTTTAAAAATTAAAAAAAAATGCATATATAATCTGTGTCATAATAAAAACAATTTCACAAATTATAAACTAGTTTAGAAATGGAGATTCTGCTCTTTTTTTTTTTTTTTTTTGATTTTTTCACATCCCCGCGCGCGCCCCCTCAAACAAAAAATTCCATCATTTTTTTATTTCGTTGCTTATATCATTTTAATTTCAAGCCCTATTAGAAAATCTTGCGGTGTCGATTCCATTAATTTGAGAGGTCACCTCGAATCCCGAGATTATTATAATTGAGTCAAAAATTAATTTTAACGCTATAGGGAAGGCGACGATGGCGATCTTCAGTGCCAGGATACTTGAATTTAAAATCAATCGAAAGCTATCCGTTCCCTAACGATTGAATAGCAAATTTTCTACAGATGTACTAAATAAACCACTTAGCAAAGGATTTCGTTATTAAATAATTAAGAAACGCCAATCTAGGGGTGGCCAAGGCATCAAAATTGCTATTTTTTTTGCAAATTTCCTTGTGTCGTCAGTCCCTTCCTCAGGGGCTTCAAATACAAACAATTTCACGGGGGTTTTATGACCTTTTGTTAAGAGTGGTTCTATTCTATTATTGTTCAATAATGCACGCCAATTGTATTGTTGTAACAATAACAGATGATCATCCTCGTTTGCCATTTTCCACGCAAGTAAGTGTGCTTTTTCTTTTTCTTCTTTTGCTATAAACTTGCCGAAATATTTGATCAGTGAGCGAGAATTGTGTTGTTTTTGAAGGTCCTGAGGCTGGATGGGTGACGCACAATCGCCGAAATTGTTGACACGACGAAACAGGTCAAATTGAATGAAAATTTAACGCCTATACATTTATTTTTATTTTATTATGTATTTCTATATGCTACAGTTGTGAGATTCGTTTCAGTAATAATTTTATTATGATACAAATAATATAGGTTTTTTCTTTAAAGATTGAATATAAATAAAGGCGCGTATTCGGTGGTCGTATCTCCATCGATCCATATCCATCCTGTCCCCTTCTGCACCGAGTTATGCCCTTACCATTTGTCCCTTTGCATACTCACTTGTCAACAGGTCCCTCCTTTGTTCTCTTGCCCCCTACTATTTATTATAAAATGTGTTTACCTATAAGTTCAGACATTGGCTTCTCGCCTCCATATTCTTTTGGAAGCATTTTCCTGTCTATATCTTGATATACTTCTTCCATTTCAGTGCAAATCTAAAAAATTAAAATGAAAAGAATATATATATATAAATAAATATAAATTGAAATTTTTGTTCAACTTACCTTGATTCTTTTTTTGTATTTCTCTTGTATCAAAGTGAATCCCCAATCGATGGCAAATTTAAATTTCGGATGAATATTTATTCCAATTCCTGCTTTATGCCGCATTGGAGCAGTTCTCTAGAAAAGTTTTTGTTTTTTGTTTTGAGTGGATATTAATCTTTGTTGTGGGGTATGCATGTTTGCGTGAAAATGTTACTAATTTCATTCTATTTATTTTCTAACAATGCATGTTTTTTTCCCCATTTGGTATCCAAATGGCTTAAATAAAATCATCGGACTGCCTGGGATCCGAACCCTCGACCCTTGGTACAATGCATGTTTAATTTAATTAATAAATAATGTTTTTTTTTTTTAAGGAAAGGACCGGAGAATAAAAGCCAGCATTTGATGGACTCTCTCACATCATCTTTAATTAGCAGATCTTTCGACTGGCATCACGCCCAGTAGAGTAACTATGTGGGGGCGAAGGGGGGGGGGGGCTCGGCCCCTCCGCCCCAGGCGCATCAAGCCTTTGGCGCCCTAAGGCTTCTAAAAAATAGCCCAGGGACGGTGATTTTATCATATTCTTTCCATAGATTGTCCAAAAAATTGATAGATTTCTTTAAAATTATATTACAACTTAAAAAACGGCGCCCTAGTTGAGCTTCGCCCCCTCCGCCCTCAAAGGCTAGTTACGCCGCTGATCACGCCTTGTCATATCTCAATTTTGGCCGAGGGCCCGGGCCAAACTCTAGGTGATGATCATTTTATGTCAGTCGAAATATCTGCTAATTAAAGATGATATAAAAAATAAGCAAATTTTCGTTCCCTCTCCCTCCAAGTTGTGAGCTAAAATGGAAGTGGCCTTTATTTACCACCATTTTAATCAGGTAGGCGCTACGGGAGAGGGGGGGCTGATATAATTGTCGGAGGCCATTTCCCCCACTGATGAAAATGTTGGTAAATAAAAACCTCGTGCAGCTCACAACTAGGTGGGCCCCCAGCCCTGTTTTGCCACGCCCTGTTTGTTAATATAAATTTTGTGTGTTCATTTCTACGCTCTGCTTTAGAGCCTTTTTTGCTCATCAATATTTTGTTAAATTGCTACCTCGCCATTTTTGACAATCCTCACAGCCTCCTTTGGAGTGAAAAGCGTTAGGTGAGGGAAGCCAACTCCCTGGCCGTCAACAAAATGAACAAATCCTCGAATTTGATTCTCTTCATTTTCCAAGAGCGTATCATAGGCAATCGAGTGGACTCGAAGCATGTCTCCTTTATGGAACTTGTAAGGATCAAATTGGCCTTGAAAAGAAACAAACAAAATGTTAACATGTAAGTGACAAATTGATTTTTTCCTCTTACCTGGGCGATACATAAAAACTCGACGTCCTTTTTTATCACGTCCAGGCAAAGCAAAAAGATAACTAAACAATAAAAACAAACAAACAATATTAAGCGTTTCTGATTACAACAACTGACTTGAACATATAATAATATTACCCAAGTGATAAGAGTTCATCCATCCGAGGGTCCAGATAATCCAAATTAGTAAATGCTGGCGAGTAGGTCACTTTGAAAAGCAAATAACGTTGCAGGGCATCTTGCGATTGAGGGCAGCTGAATTTTTTTGTGCGCAAAAAGCGCAATAAAAATCGAGCATCTAAAAGAAAAGGAAAATATTTTAGACTATAAATTGCTCCCTTCCCCTTTATATTGCTTGAATTTGCCAAAGAGCACCCTGCCTGAAGAAAGGATTTAATTCTCGAAGGTTTTTTAAACATACGGCAAAAACTCAAGGGGTTATTCCCATAGTAAGCCTTGTGGTTGACGGTATTTGTGAACGCACCCAGTGTGTAGACACGACAAGACCGTTGACGAACATATATATATATATATATATATATATATATATTTATATATGTATTTTATGGTGAAAAATATATTTATATCAAAAATATATTATCTCCAATAGGATTCGGACCAGTAGGTTCAATTAAAAGTCAAAACGTTTTTTTAAAACAAAACTTTTTGACTTTTAATTGAACCGAATCCTATTGGAAATTGTAAAAAAAGGTTCCTGAGCTTTATCAAATTCAAAAAGAAAAATATATTATATTGTTTATAGACTAAAAGATCCAGATGATATGGCCGAAACGATTGCATCGACGTAAATCAATAAAAAATCTTTGCAATGATTTATAAGGAAGTTTCTATCTTCCCAGGACTTCCTCTAATCAGGAGCATCACCAGGGAAAAAAGTACACAACAAATTTTATATATATAATAATGAGTAATTATGAAAATCCGTTTGGTTCAAGGGCGGATACAAGGGGGGGGGGGGTAATGGGGGTAATTACCCCCCCCCCCCCCGCAGATTTGAAAAAAATACTTTTTTTTCGAAAAAAAAAAATTTATTTTGAATGTAAATTTTTAAAAATTAATACTTAAAAATTTGATTTGTATTTATATTCTGGCAAACAAGTACAGAATGCGCCTTTAAATTACCGAAATTAGGAAAAAATTGTGTGTTGTGCGACGAGTCACACCAGATTACCCCCCCCCCCCCCCCCCAGAAACACCTCTGGATCCGCCCTTGGTTTGGTTCATATATAGACTACTATACATACAGTGAGGGACAATAAATATTAAATCCCACCCAAGCATTTTCTACTTGTGATTATTTCATTGTTTTTATAAAAGAAAATGAAAATCTAAATAGGAAATTTTCTAGGTTTGAACCATGAAAGTTTCCATTAAAAAATTTATATTTTTTTAAAAACAATGAAATAATCACAAGTAGAAAAGGCTTGGGTGGGATTTAATATTTATTGTCCCTCACTGAACCTGGCTTGCACGATCCCCGGCTCCCATGGGGCCATCTAAAGCCATCAGTTTATAGGAACCTCTTGGATTTTCGCCGTATATATATAGATAGAATAGATAAAATCCTCTTCCCACCATGGACGATGTTTGTTAACAGGGCCGTGCTTAGGAGGGGGGGCGACCGGGGCCTTTGCCCAGGGCGCAAATTTTGAAGGGGCGCAAGTGCAGATGAATCTTTGAATGCTAATATCAGTGGCGGCGCGTCCACTAGGCAAACTAGGCTGCCGCCTAGGGCGGCAAAAAGGGAAAAATAAAAAAAAATTTGGTTCCGCAAGCTGCTCCCGAAAAAAAATTTCGGTCCCGGGGGCGGAAAAATTAGCGTCTCTAAAAAAAAAAGGTAAAACATTTTTCCGGACGGGAAACATTATTGTGACAATGTAAAAAAATATATACAAAGGGCGCTAAAGGACTAACTTGCCCCGGGCGCTAAATAACCTAGGCACGGCCCTGTTTGTTAATATAATTCTAATAAAATTTGCGTGTTTAAGCTCCTATTTATATATTTATTACCTAAACGACAATTCAATATTTTCGGATTATTAATAATCCAATGGCGCATTTCCTCAATAGCCTGTCGCCGTCGAGAAGGCTCCTCCAAGACTTCTTCCAAGGCGACCTTTTGAAGTTCTTCTGAGAGAGTGCAGATATATTCATCCGGTTGCGTAAGCCATTGGCTAATTTTGGAACTAGCAATCGAAGATGAATTCGGAGCCATTTTCCTAAAAAGCAAAAAAAAAATAATAATAATATAGTCTCTGAGCAATAAATATTGTTAGGTAAGCATTTTTGGGAAGTATATATATATGGACCCTGTTACGCATTAGTGTGTCAAGCGCCAGGTACCGAGATTTGAGAAAATTAACATAAAAGTTTTTTTGATTTACATTGTTTTGATTAGATTTTATATCATTTTTTTTTTTTTTTTTTGTCAATTTTGCAAGTAACATTAAATATAAATTTTTTTAGGACATGTTTCATAAAAAATACTATCTTTTAAAGGAAGAACGATCGGACCGCAGCTCCTTGGATCTCTCTATATAATTATAGGCTCTTTAACATTCTGCAGGTTCATTATTTTGAATATTGACATGATCTTTGTTGAGATAAATCCATTTGAAGTGGAACTTGACCAGGGCACCAGGGAATAATGAACTTGACTTTCATCCCTTATATTATTATTATTAATCAGTGAGTATGCCAGTGAGTGCTGCTCTCTACGCGGCTGTTGGGTCAACTAGCTCGTCCCCGTTGCCTGCTCAAACAACATGGCTGCCAGCTTTTGACATTTCTAAATGTGTTGCACCTTTGTGAGTTCTTTGTTTTAATTTAATTCGTCTCCCATGCCTCAAATATAATACCATTTGATTAAATAAATATTCAAGAATATTTTAAGTGAAAAAATTCTTTTTATTAAATGAGTGATTATATTATATCCATAATGTTAACCTCGACTAGGCATAGCACACATTGCTGGCCCATTTTTAAGGTAAGAAACATCATTTTATTGAATTTATTTAAACTTTTGGTATATATTTATATAATAAAAATGAATGGTTGTGGTTGAATAAAAGTTATTATTATGTGAGCTCGCCATTCAATTCACATTATTCGATCTTCTAATTTTCCTTCACTAGTTTAAACCTTTCATTATTTCACTATCAGATTTTTACTATATTTTTCCTAAATAGATGTTTATTTCATAATATATTGTTTTTGTCGAATTCTTTTCATTTTTCTAAATCCACCTGTCAAATTTTTTTTCCATCTGTAACTTGAACACTCAAGTTCTTTTATAAATATGTTTAATAGGGAAAAGATTTTGCTTTTTTCAAAATTAAAGATTTTTATTTGAATAGTGAGCTCACATATTAATAATTATTTATTTTTGTGGCCTACAAATGTTAATCACCTTCTTTCTTAAATCTCTATATTATTTTTTTACATTATATATATATATATACATATCAGATTTGGGCACCAACTAAATGTTGAGTAAAAATTTAGTTAAACTAATGTAAACAAATCAGCTTTCTGATATGATTGAATTAATTTTAATCAGATTAATAAACTTAACTAAATTTTGATTAATATATATTTGTTAAATAATTAATGATTTATTTTATAGTTTTTTGACTTAGCTCAGGAACTAGTGAGCTGATTTTAAGAAATTTGTACTAACAATGCTTATAAATTTAATAAGAATTATCTTTATAATATTATTCATATTAATATAATGTCTATTCTTTAGGTACAAATTTCTTAAAATCAGCTCACTAATTGCCTAGCTAAGTCAAAAAAGTATAAAATAAATCATTAATTATTTAATCCAAATTTAGTTAATTTTATTAACCTGATTAAAATTAATTTAATTTGATTAAATTTTTAATCAAATTAATTTAATCATATCAGAAGCTGATTTGTTTACATTGATTTAACTAAATTTTTACTCAAACTAAACTAAATCAAGCATACTAGATTCTTGATATGATTTGTTTACTTCAACTAAATTTTTAATCAACATTTAGTTGGTGCCCAACTCTGATATACATACAGTGTATATATAATGGAATCTCTACTCCAACAATAATTATATATAGATATAAGATTAAGGTGGCTGTAGATATCAGTCGATATCAATCAATCAAATATTTATATATATATATCATCACCATCATCCTAGGCCTCTCGCAGTTCCGATTCTTCTCCCTCCAAATCTTTCTATAATAAGTCATCAATCATTTTTCTCCTTCTTTTCCCTCTTATTGTTAGATATTCTTTGCTATCTCACTGAATATAAAATATGTTTGTTTATTTACTTTTGTTATTGTTGAATAATTTTTGTTTATTTTCCCCTAATATAAACTTCCCAACTAAAATAAAGCCCCAACGCCCTCTCCATATAAATCTCCTTCCATCAGCCCTTCTACTATCTATCGAGTTCCTTTTCATCATCCTTATCCTACTACTTGATATTCCCCAAATAGCTTTCTGTTCTCTCTTCAGCCTCACAATCACACTTATCTTTAAACCTCAAAATTCTCTTTTTTCTTTTGAATTCCTCCTTGGCTTTATTCCTTTTGCGCTCTTCCATTTCAGTATCTGCAGTAAATATTCCTACTTTTCTACTCTTCTATTCTCTCACCATCCCACAATCGTTTTGTTTCCCTACTCTTGTTAATTTTGTCTAACCCATACTCTATTTTCATGCATTTCCTCTCGTTCTTTTTTCATTTTCCGCAATTAATAATAATTTCATCTGCTAACCTGAAGCTAATAATATTTCCGACCTGTGATATTAATTTGAAATTATGCGGGATTTTAGATTTTAAACTTGAGTTGAAAACGCTTTAATTCTCACTCTACACTTCATTCATTTTCAATTTATTCTTTCAAATTTCTCCTTGCAAGTAACTCTTCTCTCAATTGCGAGAGATATTTATCTAATAAATGTTTTCTTTTCTTTTCAGATGTGTGTTTGTGTCTCCAGTCCAGTGTTAGTGAAAGTGTTTGTGTGTTAGTGCCGAGCTGATCCTGAGCAAGGAGCTTCGTGCATCGTGCAGCCCAGCAGAAGGGTAAATATTTTTTTTTTTTTTTTTTTTTTTTGAACACACGGGGCCTTTTAGAGAAAATAGCTTTGACCTTTCCTTATATTTTTGTCTAAACTTGGCCCCAAATATTGAGAGGCAATTCCTCTTCCCCCTCTGACACACAGGGGCCCTGTGCACACATACAAATGCATATATATACAATTTCTAATTTCTATTTTCTTTTCTTTTTGTTGACAGATCCCGAGATCTTCGAGAGCATCAGAACGATGAAATGTAAGTTCCAGTATGCTGCAGCGACTATTAAAGAGTTTAGGGCTCAGATTTGATGTTTTCTTTTTTCAGCTGACCCAAAATAGAATTTGCTTTTTTCTTTAAATAATTTTCTTGACTTTAATTGAACTGGTCCGAATCCTTTTGGAAATTTGGTAAATAATTTTCTTTTTCTTTACTTAAAACAATTAATTTCAATTTATTTTTATAATTTTTTTCAAAATTTAAATAAAAATTGGAATTCCCCCTCGAAAGAGGGAGCATTGCACAGTCAGCGCTGGATTCACCACCAACTTGGTACCCAGGCCTTAAGGGGTGATTTTTAAACGGGAATACACATTTAGATGTATTCACTTTTTGATTGATTTAATTTAGAAAATTCATTTTATTTGCACACCTTATCAGTCGATTAATATAATTAAAATAGAGAGGGAGGGGGGATGCAGTTAATTAGTGGAGAAATCAACGAGAATTTCTTTTCATTTTAGGCCTCTTTTGGATAATCGTTGTTATTAGCTTTAGATCCCTTCTCTAATCGTTTTTTGTTAGGATCCCTTGATTTGTGTTTAAATTAGGATCCAAGCAGAGAGCTAAAAAGAACGATTTTCTCGTTGATTTCCTCCATGAACGATTCATAAGCAGATGCGGTCAGATCTGTGAATGGAAAGATCGAAGCCCAGGTTCTCAAGTGTTTTGTGTTTGTGTTTGCGAAAAGACCTCTTTTGTTGACGTATTCGGGAGTCTGATGTTTTTGTATCTTTGAGGGTGGGTTTGAGGTGGCTCTGCGGGTTTAAATGAGTCGGGGAAGGGTTGCACTTTCTCCAGGAATAGCCTGGAGGCTCCAAATTGCAATCCCTTTGAGGCTAGGGGCAGACCCGAGGGCTCCACCGATCTGATGGTGGGGACGGGGTCAACAACACGCTCTCTATTCCCGTCTTCGTCTTTTCTGATTGTATTGATAGGCTAGGTAGGATCCCTTCCAGGCTCTTGGCCCCCGCACTCCAAAAATCACGTTCATTCTCACTGATACGATTTCTTCAGACTCCTGGCTTTTTTAAATTTCTATTAGGCAAGAAAGGCGAAACTTTCTTGCTCTTTATCTATTAATTTCCTTTACTACAAACACTTTTTTGTTGTAGTAAATGAAAATAAAACTTTTTTAGTGTTTAATTTAGTGAATATCTAAGGGTGATTTATTGAAAGAAGAGAGAAAAATTTGAATTTCTCCCTAATAAAAGGTAAATATTAATAAAAAGGCATTTGACCTCTAACTTATATATAATTCACCTTTTTATGCAAAACTAATTCTCTATTTTTTTTTTTAGGTCTAATAAATAAAAAATGATTATTGGAAAACTAAAAGTGAGATGAGTGATGTGCTTAGTTACATCACACCTTTTAATAAATAGCCAGCGATGGTTTTTGGCTTTTTAATTCCTCAAAATACAGATACAAAGTTGAATGTGTCTTCACAACTCATATTTTAGAATAGAAATGTTTTATTTGCTTTTTTCAAAGAGATCAGCGTCAGAATCTTTTAAATTTGTTCTTTTATTCTCCAATGAATTTTGTTCTGCGCACCAATCAAATACCCAAAGGTAAAGTTTTTTATAATATTATTTAAAATTAATATCAAAAGTGTACAAATTGAATTTTTAATAATTCGAATGATTCTTTTTTCAGGTTGGTCGACAGGATATTCTAACAAATTCGATTCTGAAAGTTTTTATTTGTCAATTTTGAAGTTTATTCAGAGAGGCAAACGTGAATGATTCAAATAAATAAATAAATGAATAAATTTATTACGACCCGCTTAGAGGCCCCAGTCCTCGGTGGCTAGGTCAACAAATCAACAAAACAAAAAAGGAAAAAAAAATAAAAATGCATGCCCATTAACAATCAACATGTTCATGCATTTCCATCGAAAGAAATAAAATACAATTATCAAATAAAATTCGCGCAAGCCAGGAGTCAAAATTTATTATAGATTTAATCATAGGGGGCAGAGGACTATAATCCCAAGGATTGACCGACAAGCTTCCATTCCATCCCTCTGTTTTTATTTCATTTTTACATCAACACTCTGTGGATGAATGAAAATATTCTTTTCTCAGCTTGTCTCGCTCATATCCATACCTAGGAGGAGAGATCCCTTTACAAAAAGAAATTGATCGATAATCAGCAGGCAACAAATTCACTTTTTGGAAGAGAGAATTCATACCCTTCAAGATCTTTATTTTATTTTAAAATAAAGAGAATATTCTCGAAATAACACACAGTGGCGCCCATCTGGTGGTCCGCGAGGCGGCTGTCATCACACCGGCCAACACGATTTTCGTATCTCTTAAGCTAAAAAATAAAGGGAAAAATAATTTTTTTTGAACAAAGTTTGCTTTTGTAGAAACTAGAGCAATTTTTCGAATTTTTGACAAAAATCACTTATTTTTATTATATAATTTTATTTTAAATTACGATTAGGATAGTTTTTGCTGAAGATCAGAGTCTTTTTATTTTAATTTAGGATTTGTGATAAACAATAGCACATAAATGTAAAATAACAAGAAATCAAGTTTAAAAATGAACATTTTTTTGTATTTCTCTATGTTTGTTTGGCCTTTTTGCTAAAATCAGAATTCCAGCATTAGACTAGAAACCGAAAAAAAAATATTGTAAATTTATAATATAATAAAAATTAATATTCTGGAATGCAAAAGCTGGAAGGTACGGCGCATATATTTATCTTTGAAGATGAACTGCGGGCATTTCTAAGCAAATTAGATCCTTTCGATCTGGATTAATGTTAGGAAGAATGCACTGAAGAGCTCCAAGCCCACTTACACCCCGAAGCTAAAACAGCTGATGTTAAGAGATTAATACGCAATCCATTCGCTATCAATGTCAAAGAGGTTCCTGAGGATGCAAAAATGCAAACCTCATACTCTGCATTGCAAACAAGCTAAGAAATGAAGTGAAGCCATGCGGGTTGCTTTGACAAAAAGTATCAATATTTGCCCGAGATTCCCGCAGCCGGTCAAGGAAACACGCGCCAATAAACACCAGCAATTTCAGTTGGGAAGAAGACAACAAGCAGCTAGAAAGAAGGGCGGAAAGCGAAGAGGTCTTTATTAATTTAATTTTTGGGGGCGTGGAAGGAACCTCTACGCGGGCCCCCTAGAAACGATGTCTCACCTAAAAGACACGGCTAATCCTTCCAGGTACAGTGAACGCCAATATCAAGTCCCGCCCATGCCTTTTCATCTTGTGATTATTTCATTGTTTTTTATAAACGAAAATGAAAATCTTTATTGGAAATTTTCTAGGTTTGAACCATGAAAGTTTCCATTAAAAAATATATAATCTTTTTTAAAAAAACAATGAAATAATCACACGTAGAAAACGCCTGGGTGGGACTTAATATTGACCCTCACTGTACATGTACACTGTAGATTTTTTTGCTAGATTTGCTAGACTCATTCTACAAGTGGACACACCATTGAGAGCACTCTAGCGAGATTAAGTCTAACATCTAGCGAGATTGACATAAATCTAGCTAGAGTATCAGTGGACACACCTCCGAGACTTTGTTTCTAGAGCCCGCTTGCGGCGGGCCTTCTATTTTAGTCCTTTTTAATAGTTCGTAATAGTAATAGTAATGTAATAATTGTTGCTTTTGAGGTTGTGGCTGTGATGGGATTACAGTGGAGAATTGGAGATATCAGCCACATTGGGATTGTCCAGGTTAATAAAACTTCCAAGGTAAGACGTTTCGGTCTGAATTTATTTGGCCATCTTCAGTTATCGGGAATTATACACATAGAGCAAGTGAATAATTCCCGATAACTGAAGATGGCCAAATAAATTCAGGCCGAAACGTCTTACCTTGGAAGTTTTATAAACCTGGACAATCCCACTGTGGCTGATATCTCCAATTCTCCACTGTAATGTAATAATATCATAATTTAGTAGTAGGATATGAGTCAAGGGCGGATCCAGAGGAGTTTTTCGGGGGGTAATCTGGTGGGACTTGTTGCACAGCACACGACTTGCTCTTACTTTCAGTAATTTAAAGTGTGCATTCTATACTTATTTACTAGAATATACAGGGTGTAAGACGTTAAAGTCGACAAACTCCGGGAGGTGATTCTACACCTCGAAAGCAACAAAAAAGTTCCTCTTCACTATGGTCCACTTCTCAACAGTTTGGCCGCTATCCGGTCGTATTTCCTAAACTATTGCCCTTACAGCAAATTTGGAAACAGCTTTGGAAAGCTCATTCAATTTTCATGAAGAATACTGTGCCCTAAACCTATTTTTGATACGGTTAAAATGGTCGACGTTTAAAAAAATTTTAAATCACTAAATTTCGAAAAGTTTTATTTTTCTCTTACAATAATATTTTTTAAGGCTGAGTTTGGCAGATTTCACAAAAACTTCTCCTTTTAGTAAGCTTTCTAATGGTATACCCACTGCTCAGTGACGGCGCTACGGGGGGGGCTAGGGGGGCATGCGCCCCCCGGCAAGGACCTCTGCCCCCCTGGATGCCCCCCAATCAGCTCGAAAACCAAATAAAAAAAAATTTCTAAAATTATTCACTTTTTCTTAAAAAATGTAATTTTTTAAGCTTTTTATTACAATGTAAAAAAGAAAGATTATTTTTTTTAATTCTTTATTTTAATAAATAAATTTAGTTACTCTCAAGTTTTTGACAAGTAAATATCTTACCATTATAATGACATCGAAAAGAAAAAAATATCCGATAACTTTACCAATCGAATTGAAATAAATAGAGACGGGGTCTAAATGGCCTTCAATGCCGAAAAAGACCTAAATAAAAAAAAAAAAAAAAAAAACTTTATTGAGCACCAATCTAAAAAAAATTTTCTTCTTCGAGTACAAGTGTAAATCCACCAGCTACAAATCAAGCTTAAGTGATTCAGAAGAAATTGATACTGATTTTGAGAAATTCTGCGCATAGCCAGGGCCGCAGACAGGGGGGGGGGGGGGCAGTGGGGCTATATCCCCGGGGCCCGGGCCCTCCGAGGGGGCCCGGGCCCATTGCGCTTCCACCTTAAAATTTTAATAAAAATAATTTTCATGGTTATTTCAATTAAAAAAAATCATTTTCTTGAAATTTTTTTTCTGAAGGGGCCCGGGCCTCAAATCTTAAAATTTCAATAAAGAAAATCATTTTCTTGAAATTTTTTCCTGAAGGGGCCCGGGCCCTTTAAGCTCAAATCTTAAAATTTCAATAAAAAAAATCATCTTCTTTAATTTTTTTTTCCTGAAGGGGCCCGGGCCCTTGAAGCTCAAAACAAGATTGATAATATTTTTCACGTCTCAACGCTAAAAACCCAGATTTCAGTGCCTAATTTTCAAAAAATTTTCCATACCCCCCCCCCCCAGACCACCCGGAAGGCGTCTGTCAAGGACTGGCCTCAATAAATTATGGCAATCCTATGTTTAGGAAATTTTGAAAAATTTTTAAATATCTTTTTTATTTAAATAAATATTGTAAGCTATGTATAACTGTTGCAAAAATTGTGTCAAAAACTGTAAAAAA
Organism: Euborellia annulipes; assembly: GCA_023213315.1. NCBI lineage: Eukaryota > Metazoa > Arthropoda > Insecta > Dermaptera > Anisolabididae > Euborellia > Euborellia annulipes. Next base: position 4,882 of record JAKCPI010007292.1, on the reverse strand, counting down.
TTGTTGGCATGAAGGCCACAATAGCCTTTTACATATTTTAAAAAAACTAAGGGTGGGTGGGGGGGGGGGGCGTATTATTAAGTAGCCTCGGGGCCCGTAAATTCTGTCTGCGGCCCTGCGCATAGCCAATATCTTTCAGAAAAATTTCAGGGCTTTCATACTTCTCAGGAGATAGTGTCAGTGAGGAAGCCTGCCAACCAAAACTGAAAATATTTCCCTGTACGACATTCGTTAAGATTCAGTGCTGGTGGTGTGACATTTTTTAGATCCTCTTTAAAATGGATATTTTCCTTTTGCCCTTGGAATCTTTTGAAGCACACTTTACTCTTGTACTTTATAGGAAAGATAGGAGAAATGGTTACCATAGTAACAATTTCTCATGTTTATACATTTTACATCTTGAATTCTAATGTTCCATACTGTTGGAAACTAAATATAGGCCTATGTCGACTAGAGTCCGACCGAAACAAGATTTTCAGCCGAAACCGAAACTTGTTTTAAAATTTTTCTTAAAATTTCCTATATAAAATTCATCTTTTATTTTTAATAAAATTTCCATTTTTCCCTCTTGCGAAAATCATTTGACTTGTTTTTCTAAGTGCGAATTTCACTTGACGTTTTTTTTTTTTAGTATACGAGCATAATCCCATCTTTTCAAACTCTGGTTTCGGGCAGGACGAAGTTTCGGCTGAAATTTGGCCGAAACTGGCCGAATCCGAAACTTCTGTCAGATCCTAAGGTCAACACAAAAATCTGGAGCAACGAGTCACACCAGATTTTGTGTTTCTCTGTTGATGTAGCCTATATATTTATTGACTGCCCCCCTGTTGATAAGTTTGCCCCTCTCCTGCCCCCCCCACTGAGAATAAGCTAGCGCCGTCACTGCCACTGCTGCGACCATATTCAGATGCTTCTCTATTTATTTCCATTGAATTGGTGGGAAATCTAAAATTGAAATAAATGGGTCGGGCTACCGTAATTTATTAAGGCCAGATCCGGGGGTCTGGAAAAAGTTTTGAAAATCGAAAGAACTGAAATCTGCGTTTTTAGCTATCCTGAGACGTGAAATCAAACTTAGCTTGATTTATAACCTTTTTAAATTAAAAAATAAGTATTAAGGGACAGGGGCGTACCGAGACAATTGGGGGAATAAATCTTTTCGGGGGGGGGGGGCGAACTCATTTTTAAATATCCCCTTCTCCATACACAAAAATATTTTTAAAATACTGTATATCTCGGAACCCCGAGGGCCCCGGACCCCCTCAAAGACAAATTTTCAATAAATCTTTTTTTATTGAAAAATGGCGTAGTCCTGATTATTATAATTCGATTATTTTAAAAAGGAGGTATTTTAAGGACAAAATTGAAATTGGTATTAGAAAATCACAAAATGTGAAATTATTATTATTATTATTTCACATTTTGTGATTTTCTAATACCAATTTTCAATTTTGTCTTTTTTTTTTAAAAAAAAACATTCACACTTTTTTCTCATTCACACTCACACTCACACACAATTCACACTGTCTTTTCGGCAGCTCAGGCCATATAAGACATTTACGATATCCGTTATTTATGAATTTATATATATAGGGGTCCAGGCTTTCATTTAAGCCATCTGGTATCCAGATGGCTTAAATAAAATCATCGGACTGCCTGGGGTCCGAACCCGCGACGTTTGGTATATGAGCAGGGCCGTTCCTGGGTAAGTTGTCGCCTCCGTGCCAGGTCATTTTTGGCGCCCCCCCCCCCCAACTAAATTATGAAAATTTTTTTTTTAAGTGATTAGACCTGTAGTGATTTTCAAGTTTGGCGAATGCTACGGTAGCTTAGATTTTGATAATTCTTTATTTCCTCCACGCGAACTATCACTATCCTCTTTTTCATAGAGAAGGAAAATAAAAAAATATTCATTAATAAAAAAATATTTATTTATTCAAATTACCTCCTAGCTCAATTCTTTCATGATTTCAAATGAACTCTGTGTGTGTGTGTCTGCTTATTACTGAACACAGAGGAAAACACATTGTTTAAATGAAAGCATAAAAGGATTGAGATAGGAGGTTGAAATTTTATATTTAAGTTAGGCACCCTTTCGGACACTCAAAATAAGCTTTTGAACAAAATCGGCCAAAAAGTACTAGTACTTTACTGATGTACTTTTTCAGTTTTTTTTTTTTTCAATTTTCTCAAAATTCGCTCCAACGATTTTTATTAAAATTCATAAATCAATTATTTTTTAGATGCTCTTTAAAATGTATATTTTCATTTTGCCCTTGAAACCTTTTAAACATGTAAAACTATATATTGAAACTTGTAATGAACTTTAGAAATAGAGGGAACAAATTACACAAAATTTTTATTTTACTAAATTAAAGCCCATTTCATGTAGATTATACTGTGCAACAAAATGAAACTTTTTATCTGGTCCCGAGAAAATTCCTTCAGATTCTTAAGTAAAATGACCTCCTGAATCCAAATATGACCTTCGTTTTCCCCCAGCACGTACCGTTTTCGGAGGGTAGCCCCCTACTTATTTCCACCCCTTTTCGTTAATTATAGGGCCACGAAAAAAATTTGGAGGTATGAAAAGGAATATTTTAGCCCTAACATTTCTTCAGAAGGTCTAGAGAAGTGAAAAATTAAAAAAACATTAACATTTGGTTCCAAGGGGGGATGTAGGGGAGGATTTTGTCCCTTAAAATGCAAAAAAATCATTAAAAATGATAGATTTTTTCTGATTTTTCCCAATTTTTTCACTGATTTTCTAAATATTCCAGCTGACAGACCCATCTCACCCTTCCGTAAATATCCCTCAACTAAAAAAAAATATATTGGATAAAGCGGATGGGCTGTGGGCGATTCCAAAGTCCTTGCAAGAAGATGGAAGATTCACAGGTCAGTTGGTCAAATTGGCAAATATGCGGCTAACTTTCACTTTTTTGGGCTGATCTTTACAAATTTAAACTTAAATATACGAATTCTTCTATGTCCTTCAATATTTCCATATTTTATCTAAAGGGGTAGAAATTATTTCTTGTCAATAATTGAAAAAAAATTCTTCTTGCAAGGGCTTCGGAATCGCCCACACCCCACCCGCTTTGTCCTATATATTTTTTTTTAGTTGAGGGATGTTTAAGGAAGGGTGAGGTGGGTTTGTCAGCTGGAATATGTAGAAAATCAGTGAAAAAATTGGGAAAAATCAGAAAAAATTGATCATTTTTAATGATTTTTTTGCATTTTAAGCGACAAAATACTCCTCCACATCCCCCCCTTGGAACCAAATGTTAATGTTTTTTAACTTTTCACTTCTCTAGACCTTCTGAAGAAATGTTAAGGCTAAAATATTCCTTTTCATCCCTCCAAATTTTTTTCGTGGCCCTATAATTAACGAAAAGGGGTGGAAATAAATAGGGGGCTACCCCCGAAAACGGTACGTCATGGGGGAAAACGAAGGTCATATTTGGATTCAGGAGGTCATTTTACTTAAGAATCTGAAGGAATTTTCTCGGGGCTTTTTTTCTTGTTGCACAGTGTTATTTAGAAAAAATAATTTCTTGAATATCTCATTCCCTTTTGGAGAGTTATTCAAGTTTAATTTAAGTTATTCAAGCCGATAAACTTTTTCGTGCATCCCCTAGGGCAAGAAAAAAAATCTTTGCACGAAAAAGTTTATCGGCTTGAATAACGTCTCTGTCTTAAGAGGTATAATTATGGGGAATATACGGTTAGAAAGAATGAGTTTTCAGCTAAAGATTTCACCATTTATTTTTTTCCTATCATTTTATATTCTCGCGCTGCGGTAAATTCTAATTCGAAAGTTTAAACCCCTGTAGATTCCGAACGGCTAATCAGATCAGACTAAATGGGATGTCATTTGGTGCAGAAAGAAAACCTCTAATAGAATAAGTAAAAAAATCCCGAGTAATTAACTCCAAAATTAGTTTTTTTCTCGAAAAACTTCATTTTTTAGGCAAAAAAATATCGAAAAATAGCCCTACTTGTGCAACGGATAGCTTGACCATAAAAGCTACATTAAATCTAAATATAGTTTTGGAAAGAGTGGTTCAATACCCCCGGACTTTTTTTTTCTTATTTTTGATATGACGTCATTTTACCGCATGAGACTACTTAGCGTGATTTTTTTTCAATAGTACTAATTGATTCTCCATCGATTAAAAAACCGTTATCGGTATAAAATTTGACGTAGAATGCGATGGTTATAATAAAAATGCAATACAGTTGGGGCCCATTGTTAAAAATCGATTTAAAGATTTCAATTGTTGATAACAATGTGAAATCTTTAATAAATTTTGGTGGAACAATTTTTTTCTTAATGTTCACTCTTTTAGCTTTAAAATGGTAAAAAAAGGTTTTTTCTAGCTCAAATAAAACCAGAGTTATGAATTTTTAAAAGTGAGCGTCTAAGCAGAAAATCATCAAATTTTCACATTTTCGACCCTCGATATTTCCCAAAATATTAAAGAAAATAAAATAAAAAAAAAGATTTTTAAAAAAATGCTTTTATTTAAATTGAACTAAAAAGAGAGAAATAAGAAAGAAATAATTTAATTGTTCTTGTTAAAATTTTTTAATATTTGACTTAAAATAAAAGCGTGGGGCGCTTCGAAGTGATTCCTAGGCTTGCGCCCCACGCTTTTATTTTAAGTCATAAATATTAAAAAATTTTAACAAGAACAAGTAAATTATTTCTTTCTTATTTCTCTCTTTTTAGTTCAATTTAAATAAAAGCATTTTTTTTTAAATCTTTTTTTTTATTTTATTTTTATTTTAAGCTTTTTAGTCTTTTAGTCTTATCAAAAATCATCAATATGATGAAGTACCACATTAGTTTGGCCTGTATTGATTTGGTTCAATTGAA
>JAKCPI010007291.1:0-23085 GCA_023213315.1 Euborellia annulipes | reverse complement strand
TTAATATTGACCCTGACTGTACGCCGCAGAGTAAGAGAAAGTTGTGCGCCAGCCACACCAGATTTTCTGTTTATATTCACATCACTTGATTACCAATACTCTCCTTGATGGTGTTACTCACGCAGAGAGAGAAGAGAGAAGATGTGAACGACCTTGCTTGGTCAAGTGCCCGAGATATCAAGAACAAGAATTTTTTTTCAAATTTCGACAATTGAATTCGCCTCTTTTTTTGTTTACGCAGATGCAGAGTCCCTTTGCAAGGGCAAATGTTGATTTGTCCTTTTTGCTCATTTCATTCCAATGCGCGCAAATATTGAACACTTTCCATGTGGACTAGTGGCCTAAAAAAAGCCTGATATTTGAACCAAGGTCTTTTTTTTCGACGGATAAGCGAAAATCGATTTTCTTTTTTTATAAAGATATTTCAAAACTTGAAATAAACGAAGTCGGAGGGGGAGACGTTTCGGTCCCTTCATCAGTCGTTTATTCATTAATATAAGCTGACGAATATTGAGAAAAATGAAGAAACAAAATAGAAAATGTGGACTGCCCCTTGAGGGGGGTCCCGACAATTTTCCCTTCATTTATAACCTAGTGAAACGTCACATCTATATATATAATTCGCTAAAGTCCCTCTGTCTGTCAAGCTCTATTTAGGTAACTTCTCGTTGGAATTTTGAAATGCATAAAGAAGACCTTCTCGGGATTACAGGAAAATTATTTTCATCCCGAAATTCCTATAACTTTTTAAGTTATTAATTCTTAAAGTTACGATTTCTCCCATAGGAAATGTATAGAGAAATGTTTATCTATTCTTTTCATTTGTGTATTCCATGAATGTAAACAAATCCTCAAGCAGGCGCTGAATTGGAATGGAATAATAATAATTTTCTTTTCATAATTGGACCCTGTTACGCAATAGTGTGTCAAGCGCCAGCAACCGAGATTTGAGAAAATCAACAATAAAGTTTTTTTGTTTTGATTAGATTATATATAATTTTTTTTGTCAATTGTGCAAGTAACATTAAATATAAATTTTTTTAGGACATATTTCATAGAAAATATTATTAATTAAGGCATTTGAAACAATATTCCGTGCTTAACTCAATTTTTAATTTTTTTTTTTGGCGCTTAACACACTAATGCATAACAGGGTCCAATTAAGAAGAAAAGGACGTGGGTACGCCGCAGGTGGGCAACGCCAAGAGGAATTTCGAGGTGAAAATAATTTTCCTCTAATCTCTAGAAGATCCTCTTTAAGCATAGAAAATTTCATTTCAAAATTCCAATAGAAAGTTACTTAAATAGAGCGTGACAGACGGACAGACGGACGTTAGCGAATTATATATATAGACCCTGTTATGCAATGGTGTGTCAAAGACCATACATCGAGTTTTGAGAAAATCAACATTAAAGTTTTTTGTTTTCATTGGATAATATATAATTTTTCTTGTCAATTGTGCAAGTAACAATAAATATAAATTTTTTTAGGACATATTTCATAGAAAATATTATTAATTAAGGCATTTGAAACAATATTCCGTGCTTAACTCAATTTTTAATTTTTTTTTTGGTCTTTGACACACTAATGCATAACAGGGTCCATATATAGATATAGATTCAAAAATCAATTATTTTTTAGATCCTCTTTAAAATGTATATTCTCATTTTGTCATTGAAATCTTTTTAAGCACACTTTACTCTTGTACTCCATAGAAAAGATAGGAGAAATGGTTGCCATGGTACCAAATATAAATATTTTCCCATACTTATAAATTTTACATCTTGAATTCTAATATATCGGTGGAAACTAAATATATCTATGTCGTCACAAAAGATCTGGTGTGATCGGTCGCACCAGAATTTTAACTTTTGAAATAAAATACTTTTACTTTCTCTTACCTATGTATATATGTAATATATATATAGAGAGAAAGTATTGCGATCATGTCAAAAATTCGATGTCGAGATTTTGATGGATATACATGTTTTGAGGTCCCCTGAGTCCAAAAAAAGTGGGTCCCGCAAATTGGTCTGTGTGTGTGTGTGTGTGTGTGTATGTATGTGTGTGTGTGTGTGTGTAACGATTTTTAGCATGAAGGAATTGAGCTACCGGGTTGAAATTTTATATTTAACTTAGGTACCTTTGAAGAATCTCAAAATAAGCTTTTGAACAAAATCGGCCAAAAAGTACTAGTACTTTACTGATGTACTTTTTCAGTTTTTTTCGATTTTCTCAAAATTCCCTCCAAGGATTTTTTTTTAAATTCATAAATCAACTATTTTTTAGATGCTCTTTAAAATGTATATTCTCATTTTGCCGTTGAAATCTTCTGAAGACCACTTTAAGCCTAGAGCACATTTAGGCGACGCGTCGCGACGCTACGCGGCGCGTAGCGAAGCGACACTTTTGTGAGCTCGCACACTTGGGCGACGTTTTTCTGTCGCAAAGACGGATTGTATATGAAAATTCAAAACTATTAACAAAATGTCATCCCCAGAGGAAGATCTGGTCATTGTAGCATCCCTCTTAGAGGGAACAAATTTTTACTTTTTAAAATTTTTTTGATTTATACAATTTTTTTTTTTTTTTTTTAAACACTCGTACTTTTGTTTCCCACATACACACAGTCTTCTGGGCAACTCAGGCCATATAAGACTAAACTCATTATTAAAAAATAATAATGTTTTTGAAGCTGTAATTGTTGCTTGATTTTATATCCTTCCTTAAACTCATTATTTGTTAATATATCTATTTGGGGTTCAGGCACTCTTATTTAAGCCATGTGGTGTGTGAATGTGTGTATGAGTGTGAATGAGAAAAAAAGTGTGAATGTTTTTTTATTAAAAAAAAAAAACTCAAAAATAGATCGGCTTTTTTGCCGCACCCTGTACAATTGCTATAATATGTGTTTTTGAATATCAATCATTGTTTTTTATTATCAATTGAATTGGATATCAATCAATAGAAATAAATAGGGACGGGGTCTAAATGCCCGAAAAAATTGTTTTTAATTATTTATTACATGATATAGCCCTATTTATATAGGCCTATAATCTTATCGGCACGTGGAAATAAGGGCTCCGATCATTATCGAGAATCCACGAACGTGCACGAAGACGATAGATTTGACGCCTGGCTTCGCCAACTGGCGCACACTTGGGCGACGCGACGCGACGCGCAGCGACACTTGACGCTTGAATGCCCTTTCGAGCATTCGGGCGTCGCCGCGTCGCGACGCGTAGCGTCGCGTCGCTCAAGTGTGCGCCGTCCTATTGGAATCTATGTAAACTTCTCTCGGCGAAAAAAAGTGACGCGTCGCGTCGCTTCGCGTCGCCCAAATGTGCTCTAGGCTTTACTCTTGTTCTTCATAGGAAAGATAGAAATGGTTGCCATGGTAACCGAATTTAAATCTTTTTCTTTTTATTAGATTAAAAATCAATTATTATTTAAATTCCCATTTTTTTTAAAATTTATTTGTGTCTTTAATTGTTTCAAAGAAAACATATATGTCTCTCTCTCACTTGTAAACATTATCGCCTTCTCTCTACTCTTTTTAAATTCCCTTTCCACCTTATCTTCGCATAGGCCTAATGTTAATTTCCTATAGGGATTTGTATGTTAATTTCGATTCAAAAGGGGGTCCCCTTTGGAACTTTTTAGGCATTTAAAATTTTTTTTCCAATTCTTATGAAATTTTGTATTTATTTACGATTCTATATTGTGTATAAAATGTCCAAATATGAGATTAAAATTTTGAAAAATAACCATAGTTTATTTGAAGCAGTCAACATTTAAAATGCAAGTTTGAAACTAAGGTGCTATCGGAAACTAAATATATCTCGACACAAAAAATCTGGTGTGACCAGCACGGTGCGCAACTTTCTCTTACCGAAGGGTAAGAGAAAGTTGTGTGCTGTGCGCCAGTCACACCAGATTTTTTTATTAAAAATGTTTTGTAGGTAAATGCAGAAGCAGATGCAGATCACAGATTGATTCAATTTGAACCATGTTAACCTGTGTATGTACAGCGGGTATATTTCTGTGATTGGATACTAGAGCTACGAGTGCCCGGATCAAACGGCTCTGCATGTTTTTATTTTCTTTTATTTTCAAGATCGCAGATCTTTTTTGAAGGTCCAAACGAAAGAGATTAGCGATAATGTTTTATTTTAAAGATGTTTTTAATGTTTTTAAAAAGAGATTTGAATGGAATTTTCTATTAAATGTGTGCCTGAGTGACCATCAAATAAACTTTCTAATGAATTAATCTAATCGCTAATTCTATGATAGAAAGAATCAATTGGGTCGCGCTATTAATTCAATTCGCTAACAACTAACTATTTTGAAACAAAAAACAATTTTCTTTCATTAACCTTCATTAAATATTCTTTCAATTAATGTTTTTAATAAAAAAAAAGGACAAGCTTTGTCTTGAATGAGGAGAGGAAGGCGGCGGCGGCGTGCGCGGGCATTTGGGCATTTGGAATCGCCATTAGAGAGAGCACAGCACACAACTTTCTCTTACCTTCGGTAATCGAAAGTTGTCTTGTACTGTGCTTGTCACACCAGATTTTTTGTGTCGACATATATTTAGTTTCCGACAGTACGGTACATATCGAATTTCAAGATGTAAAATTTATAAGTACTGGCAAAATATTTATATTTTGTTACCATGGCAACCATTTCTCCTATCTTTTTCTATGGAGTACAAGAGTAAAGTGGTCTTCAGAAGATTTCAATCACAAAATAAGAATATACATTTTAAAGAGAATCTAAAAAATAATTGATTTTTGAATTTTAAAAAAAATCGTTGGAGTGAATATTGAGAAAATCGAAAAAAACTGAAAAAGTGCATCAGTAAAGTACTAGTACTCTTTGGCCGATTTTGTTCAAAAGCTTCGTGTCACGTCCCATGGGGGTGCCTAACTTAAATATAAAATTCCAACCTCCTAGCTCTTATCGTTCTTGAGATATTTTGTTCACAGACAGACATAAGACAGACAGAGTAGCCAAAGTGCAAATAGTCTCTATAATAAACATAAAAGAGTGATGACTTCTTGAATCCATCCTATCGATATAAGGGCGTTGTTGTGTAACTACTCGTACAATAACACAAGTTGTATTATAATGGGATGGAGCTTTAGGATGCGAATTTCCGTTAATTGTGGTCTCGGAGGAAAGTGAATAGCGTGCATGACATAATGGGCTCTGGGCTCTCAAGTGAGTGAGTGAAAAGGTCGAGTCGAGTCGAGTCTCCCCCCCCCCCCGGCTTCTTTTTAGCCATCTCTTGAGGTGCTCGTTAAAGAAAAGTACCTGGCGGGATAAATCGTAGTCAAGTCGGTCGCTGACGGGGATCACGTCGTGAGGGTCGCCACCGCCGCTTCGACTCTTTGCAAATTTCATTCTGGTGAGTTTTCCGTTTCTGTTGCTTTGGAGGAAATTGTTTATAGGATTAGCAAAAAGGACAAACATTCTTAATAAAGGGCCAAGAAGAAAGAAAGAGGGAAAGAGGAAAAAGCTCTCTTCGGTGCATATTAGCAAAAAATTACAATTTTAACATTTTGACGTGACAACGTCTTACAAATCATGTTAGCAGGGGGGCATGCACGAAAAAGTTTATCGGCTTGAATAACTCCTCTGTCTTAAGAGGTATAATTATGGGGAATATACGGTTAGAAAGAATGAGTTTTCAGCTAAAGATTTCACCATTTATTTTTTTCCTATCATTTTATTTTACCGCGCTGCGGTAAATTCTAATTTGAAAGTTTAAACCCCTGTAGATTCCGAACGGCTAATCAGATCAGACTAAATGGGATGTCATTTGGTGCAGAAAGAAAACCTCTAATAGAATAAATAAAAAAATCCCGAGTAATTAACTCCAAAATTGGTTTTTTTCTCGAAAAACCTCATTTTTTAGGCAAAAAAATATCGAAAAATAGCCCTACTTGTGCAACGCATAGCGACTTGACCATAAAAGCTACATTAAATCTAAATATAGTTTTAGAAAGAGTGGTTCAATACCCCCAGGGCTTTTTTTCTTTTTTTTGATATGACGTCATTTTACCGCGTCAGAGCACTCGGCGGGAAATCGTTTTTTTTTTATTACCATGAAAATTCTGAGTCAGGCTGTCACAAAATTATAAAATATTTTGAGCGCAAATACTTTTTTGAGAACTTGTCTCTGGCGCCAGCAATAGTGAGAGAAGAAGAGGCTGCTGCTTTACTCTGCGTCCTTATAACAAGAGCGGAGAAGAAAAGTCCCTGAAGGCGCCGCGTAAAAAGAAATCGAAAAGGAAGCAAATTCGTTTTGATATTTGAGAAGACCTTTCACAGGCGAGAAATGAGAGTCCGCTCTTATTTGAGAACTCTTCTCGATTTGGGCCTCAAAGACTAAAATATCAAAAATAATTTGAAAAAAATCTGGTGTGACTGGCGCACAGCACACAACTTTCTCTTACCTTCGGTAATCGAAAGTTGTGTTCTGTGCTGTCACACCAGATTTTTGTGTCGACATATATTTAGTTCCCGACAGTACGGAACATTTGAATTCAGATGTAAAATTTATAAGTATGGGAAAATATTTATATTTTGTTACCATGGCAACCATTTCTCCTATCTTCCCTATGAAATACAAGAGTAAAGTGGTCTTCAGAAGATTTCAATCGCAAAATGAGAATATACATTTTAAAAGAGCATCTAAAAAATAATTGATTTTTGAATTTTAAAAAAAATCGTTGGAGCAAATTTTGAGAAAATCGAAAAAAACTGAAAAAGTACATCAGTAAAGTACTAGTACTCTTTGGCCGATTTTGATTAAAAGCTTATTTTCCGGTCCCGGGGGGTGTTTAACTTAAATATAAAATTTCAACCTCGTAGCTCAATTCCTTCATGCTTAAAAGTGAACACACACACACCCACCCACCACCCACACACCCACCACACCACCAGACAGACCATGTCGCGAAAACCACTTTTTGGATTCAGGGGACCTCAAAACGTGAAGATCCATCAAAATCTCGACATCGAATTTTTGACATGAATCCAATACTTTCTCTCTATATATATATTACATATATACATAGGTAAGAGAAAGTAATAACGAGTTGTCAGGAAAAAAAAACCCTTTCTTTAAAAATAATACCCAAATATGCGGGCAAATAATTTAATTTCCCTTTTCGGGCCATTGATTGGAGCTATAATTACCGGGTGACGTTGCACACGCTTGGTGTTAGGGGCCACCCAACCGAAATTGAAAAAATCTCTTTTCAGCCTTTTTGCTATCTCAATTAGAAATAGAACATAGAAACATTGCTAACAAGGGGAGTGCATGGCTTCATAACACCGTTTGAACGGAAATATTTTTTTTTATTTAATGAAAAACAAATTCTGTTAAAGCGAGAGAGCGCGCTTCTCAACGGTTCGTCTAAAAAGAAATGTTAAAGATTTTGCCAGCATGTCTTAAGCCGTTGCTAACAATAGCATTTACAAAAGCCGCGATGGGTAGATCGGTAGCGTTCATTCTTTGTAAACATGAAATCCCGAGTACGAATCTCGCTTTGTGGAATAAAAAGTTTTTTTTTAATTATTGGCTTTTAATTTTGAACATGTTGTTACATATTCAAATGCTTTCTGTCAAAAATATAATATTAGGAAATATTTAATATTATACGAGAAATATATTACTATAAATTGAACACATAAATAAATGTACAATAATATTTAATATTTAATGAATACATAACAAAAAGGAAAAGTTTTTTATATTTTTATGTATTCATTAAATATTAAATAGACGAACCGTTGAGAAGCACGTTCTCTCGCTTTAACAGAATTTGTTTTTCATTAAATAAAAAATATTTTCTTTCAAATCGGTAACATGAAGGGTAGCTCCCCTTGGGAGTTCGAAAAAATATGAGAGGAGAGATTGCGCAGGATACCAGCAATAGGAGGGTTTATTGGGTTTGATTGGGTACAAATAAATATCGGTGGCACGTGCAGTGCGATGGGTGTGAGTGAGTACACACACAGCACACGCGTTTTCTTTCTAACAAGACAATTTTTTTATTTTTTTTTTTTAATCACGAATTAATCTCTTGAATAAAGCGCTTTCATTATTGCGTCACTCTCTCTAGCAATTATGTCATATACTGTATCTACTGAATCAAGTCCTCGGGATCGAATCAAGCGAAGAAAGAAAGCATTCGCTCAATTCGGGGCCAAGGTCACCGAGACGGTGATCTGTCCCTCTAGCGAATTAATACAACAACTAAATACTATTTGTTTAGTATTGCATTGATTAAATAACGTGATTTTGATCGAAATACACGTTTGTCCATAAAATGGTCTCTGTGTGTGTGTGTGTGTGTGTGTTCACAAAATAAAACAAGCTAGGATGTTGAAATTTTATATTTAAGCTAGGCAACTTCCGAACTCGTGTTAATAAGCTTTTGAACAAAATCGACCAAAGAGTACTAGCACTTTACTGATGCACTTTTTCAGTTTTTTTCGATTTTCTCAAAATTCGCTCCAAGGATTTTCTCAAAAATTCAAAAATCAATTATTTTTTAGATGCTCTTTAAAATGTATATTCTTATTTTGCCATTGAAATCTTCTCAAGACCACTTTACTCTTGTATTTCATAGGAGAGATAGGAGAAATGGTTGCCATGGTAACAAAATATAAATATTTTCCCATACTTATATCTTGAATTCTAAAATATCGGCGGAAACTAAATATATCTCGACATGGTGTGACAAGCACAGAACACAACCGAAGCTGAGTGGTCCAGATTAGATTGTTTAATTTGTAGGCCATTTCTAGAACTAGGAAGGATATTATTATATCATAATCATAAAAGTGTGATCTAACAGACAAATCGATTAAAAAGAAGCGAGACTTTTCTTTCGATTGCCTGCCTCCAACCTGATTGCGTTAATTATTTCAAGGCCGAAGCTGGATAATTATTGTCAGCAAATTACGGACAATTTCTCTTAACCTATTGGCTTACTAAAACAACAAATTAACTTTGTGCATTATTTCTTGTCTGTTATGTAAAAAATTAAGTTTTTTTTAAAGAAAAGAGAGAGCACCGCTTGTCTGAGGGGTTATATAAGGTCGCGATTATATCTTTTAAGAGAGGGCAGAGGTAGAGGTATCGCCTCTCGGCAATTTGTGTCCCTTTCAGTCCAAATGGAGGTGATTTAGTGGTGCAAAACACGTTTAGTTTTGAGTGATGTCTTCACTTAAGACACCCATAATACAATTTTTCCATCACCATTTGTTTAATTGTAATAAAAAAATCTGGTGTGACTGGCGCACACCACACAACTTTCTCTTACCTTCGGTAATCAAAAGTTGTGTTCTGTGCTTGTCACACCAGATTTTTCGTGTCGAGATATATTTAGTTTCAGCCGGTATATTAAAATTCAAGATGTAAAATTTATAAGTATGTGAAAATATTTATATTTTGTTACCATGGCAACCATTTCTCCTATCCTTCCCTATGGAATACAAGAGTAAAGTGGTCTTCGGAAGATTTCACTGGCAAAATGAGAATATACATTTTAAAGAGCATCTAAAAAATAATTGATTTATGAATTAAAAAAAAAAAATCGTTGGACCGAATTTTGAGAAAATCGAAAAAAAACTGAAAAAGTACATCAGTAAAGTACTAGTACTCTTTGGTCGATTTTGTTCAAAAGCTTCGTGTCACGTCCCACGGGGGTGCCTAACTTAAATATAAAATTTCAACCTCTTAGTTCAATTCCTTCATGCTTAAAATTGAACACACACCCACAGACAGACCATGTCGCGAAAACGACTTTGTTGGACTCAGGGGACCTCAAAACGTGTATATCCGTCAAAATCTCGACATCGAATTTTTGACATGAATCCAATACTTTCTCTATACCGGGTGGGCCAATAGTGCGTGGACGGAAGATTGTGGGCTTATTAACGGGCATTTTTAAAATTTGTTGATCGCACATAATGTGGGGCCTTTAGGGCTACAAATTAAAAATATTTTTGTTCCAATTGCACCTCATATACAGGGTGGTCCATATCAAAGTTATGTTTTTTTAAATGGAACGCCCTGGATATTATTGCATATTTGGATTCTACGGCCAATTTTAGTATGAGTTTATGTCATGCAATGTATTCCAAACCAAACCTTTTAGCCGCAAATCGGGCTTTAGTGAAAAAAACTGCTGTCTGGAAAAAATTGAATATCTCGCGATCCATAAAACTTAGGGGACTGTTCTTTTGTGAGGTTACTAACCATGAAATGTACTAATGTAGGCCAAATGGGTAACCCTGAATTATCCTTACGTTGGGTGATATGGCCATGCCAATTTGGAAAATTTCAATCATGGATAACTTGATTTTTTCAAATGGAACAAGCTACTTTTTTTATGCCATGGGACGTGAAATTCAATTATCTTTCAGCTGATATAAGGTTGTCTATATCTATCTTTGGTAGTTTCTTTTTATTCCAAAATATCTGATAACGAAAAAAAAAATTTTTATTATAGACAAAATAATTGAAAAAAAAATCCAATCGCAAAACAAAATCGTAATAAATGGACAAAATATGCTAAATATTCGAAAATGTCTTTAAATTTCCCTTAAAATCATTTATTAGAACTCTCAAAGAAGTCCCGGTTGCTCAAATTAGGGTTAGGATTTGTCAACAAGATGGCGCGCCTCCTAACCTGAACATAACCCTAATTTCTTTTTTGAGAAGTTCAAATAAATGATTTTAAAAGGAAATTAAAAGACATTTTCGAATATTTAGCATAATTTGTCCATTTATTACGATTTTGTTTTGCGATTGGATTTTTTTTCAATTATTTTGTCTATAATAAAAATTTTTTTTTTTCGTTATCAGATATTTTGGAATAAAAAGAAAACTACCAAAGATAGATATAGACAACCTTATATCAGCTGAAAGATAATTGAATTTCACGTCCCATAGCATAAAAAAAGTAGCTTGTTCCATTTGAAATAATCAAGTTATCCATGATTGAAATTTTCCAAATTGGCATTGCCATATCTCCCAACATAAGAATAATTCCGGGTTCCCCATCTGGCCTACATTTGTACATTTCATGGTTAGTAACCTCCCAAAAGAACAGTTCCCTAAGTTTTATGGATCGCGAGATATTCAATTTTTTCCAGACAGCAGTTTTTTCACTAAAGCCCGATTTGCGGCTAAACGGTTTGGTTTGGAATACATTGCATGACATAAAGTCATACTAAAATTGGCCGTAGAATCCAAATATGCAATAATATCCAGGGCGTTCCATTTAAAAAAACATAACTTTGATATGGACCACCCTGTATATGAGGTGCAATTGGAACAAAAATATTTTTAATTTGTAGCCCTAAAGGCCCCACATTATGTGCGATCAACAAATTTTAAAAATGTCCGTTAATAAGCCCACAATCTTCCGTCCACGCACTATTGGCCCACCCGGTATATTAACATATATATAGCGGTAAGAGAAAATAAAATAAAATCGTTGACGTTTCGTACGGATTCGCAATAATAAATTCTGTTTTATTATACACATTTAGGGGAAATTTGTAGAATTAGACTTTTCTATTAGCCCAGAAGAGCGTGTCGGGGTGACAAAAAAATTAAATTCTTTATTTTTTATTTACACCTGGCTGCAATCTTTCTTCCGGAATTATATAAATATAAACACAGCTTTTGCAAGTGGGAGATAAAAAAAAAATGAACATCGCCTTTATACGTAGAATATGCCTATTTACTATTTTCACTTTCTCTTAAAATGATCCGTCTGTGTGTGTGTTCAATTTAAAGCATGGAGGCATTGAACTAGGAGGTTGAAATTTTATATTTAAGTAAGTATCCCCCTTGAGACGTGACACGAAACTTTTGAACAAAATCGGCCAAAAGTACTAATACATTACTGATGTACTTTTTCAGTTTTTTTCGATTTTCTCAAAATTCGTTTGAATGATTTTAATTAAAATTTAAAAATTAATTATTTTTTAGATGCTCTTTAAAATGCCATTGAAATATTCTCAAGACCACTTTACTCTTGTACTTCATAAGAAAGATAGGAGAAATGGTTGCCATGGTAACAAAATATAAATATTTTCCCATATTTATAAATTTTTCATCTTGAATTGTAATATATCGGCGGAAACTAAATATAAGTCGATACGAAAAAGTAGGAAAGAATTTACTCGTAAATTCAAAGGGGCGGTCTCGCTGTGGATTTTCTGGAAATTAAACATTTTAACAGAGGTTATTTCTCCATTTTTAAGAAAATCCAGTGCCTGCTTGAGAATTTGTTTACATTCATGGAATACACAAATGCAAAGAATACATAAATATTTCTCTATACATTTCCTATGGGAGAAATCGTAACTTTAAGAATTAATAACTCAAAAATTGCAAGGGCTAGGGGCCAAAACGTATTTTTCCCTGAACCAGTTTTTTATGCTGAATACGTAAATGTAATTATTATTTTCCTACGTCCTTTAGTTCAGGCAGTACTTTTTATGCAAACGAACAGACACCCAAGCTCTCTTTATTAGTGCTACGTGCAATGATAGCTAAAATAGGGTGTGACAAATCAAGACATCGATTGGCCTGTCAAAAGTTTCGAGCTCCATTTCTGAGAGCAAAGATTTTATACCAGCGAAATCAATTTGCTGCGAATGCAGGAGCCAATCTCTATATCAAATTAACCTTCGACGGATGGACGCCTCATCATTCGGCATTATTTAAATAAATAAATAATTTTAGTTATTATTTATATAATAAAGGAGTAAATATGTTTTGTTTGATACTCGGAATTATTAATACATGTTGAAAGCACGAGGAGACAAGAGTCCTCTACATTCAGGGCCAAAATATCATCGGCGGCGACGCTCGCTCTACACACGTTCATTTGCTGGCGTTTCCTGAATTTAACCAATATGCAAAATATAGCTTGAATCGCGAAATATGCATTTAGATTTCTCTGGGCGGGTCCTGATATCCTAAAACGGCCACATAAAAAAAATTTTGAAGGATAGCGATTAAGGAAAAAAACATGCAAAATCCGCTGGGGATAAAACCCCAAAAATCCCCAAAACGAAACGTTCCCTGGTCGGGGGGCTCCAGCCCGAATGCTTGTATCTAGATGGCTGTGAAATCTCTCTAGGAACTATATATTTTTTATAAGCCCCCGGGTTTGGCGTAGTAAGTAGCGTGCCTACCTCCTATACCAAACATCGCGGGTTCGGACCCAGGCAGTCCGATGATTTTATTTAAGCCATTTGGATACCAGATGGCTTAAATAGAAATGCTCTGACCCCACAATTGATATATTCTCTACAACGGTTATCGTCAAAGTCTTATATGGCCTAAGTTGCCGAAAAGACTGTATGAATGTGTGTGTGAATGAGAAAAAAGTGTGAATGTTTAAAAAAAAAAAATAAAAAAAAAAAAAATTTTATAATAGTTAAAAACATCCACATTTTTTTCTCATTCACACTCACATTCACACAGTCTTTTCGGCAACTCAGGCCATTTAAGACTTACGATAACCGTTGTGATTAATATATAAATTGTGGGTTCAGGCATTTCTATTTAAGCCATCTGGTATCCAAATAGCTTAAATAAAATCATCGGACTGCCTGGGTCCGAACCCGCGACGTTTGGTATAGGAGGGAGGCGCTCTACCTACTACACCAAACTCGGGGGCCTCTAGGAACTATGCACTGCATTTAATTATAAATAGTTGGCGAATATAAACATTTAGAGCCCAAAAAACAATGTCCCAAGTGCTGGAGAGAGCCTTGAGGCGTAGGCATCCAAAATGCTTAGCCGTCGAAGGGTTGCCGTCAATAAATTATCTTAAAAATATTGGTTTGTTTGACTAACAAGCTCAAGGCCTCGACTTCTTAGGAAAAATATAAATATTTTCTCATGTCTATAATGCCGGAAACTAAATATACTATCTATATCAATCAAAAGTATCCACACTAGCAGTGCACTCTATCGGGGAGAGAAGCAACCAATAGACCAAGTGCATTCAAACTATGCAACCAACACACAAATGCATCTATTTAACAGACAAAACTTTTCAAATTAATTAATTGCCCTCGGGGCTTGGTGTAGAGGCTAGCGTGCTAACCTCGTATACCAAACGTAGGGGGGTTCGGACCCCAGGCAGTCCGATGATTTTATTTAAGCCAATTGGATACCAAATGGCTTAAATAAGAATGCCTGGACCCCATATAAGTATATTATTCTCTATAACGGATATCGAAAAAATCTTAAATGGCCTAAGTTGCCGAAAAGACTGTGTGAATGTGTGTGTGAGTGTGAGTGTGAATGAGAAAAAAGTGTGAATGTTTTTTTTATAAAAAAAAAAATTAATTAATTAATCAATCTTAACATAAACTCTAATCTAGGAAGGGCTCTAATCAGATCTCTAACCAATAGACACTTCTAATGCAGATAGTATGTCACAAAAATATCTGGTGTGACTAGCCCAGAACCAGAGTTGGCGAGTTTTATCCAGCCGCGTATAATACACGGCTTTATACATGGATAAAACTACCACGGTGTAAAAAACTGCAAAAAACCAACTACCTAAAAAAAATAAATTGAAAATTAAATATTTGAATTCTCTTTCTCGTAGGGTTTGCGCATGCGCATCCATACGAGAATTTTGTATAAAACTACAAAATAATGTATAAAACTCAACTCTGCCCAGAACACAACTGTGTGGCGACCAATCACACCAGATTTATTTGAATTTTTTCATATAATTTAGATGAATGGGCATTTGGACCTATGTTTATGAGTTTTGTTTCGATTATCGCAGAGCGTTCGAAATGTCAACAGCATCATTTCTTTTGAAAAATTTCTGAAGCCCTAACGCCTTCCAAATTAAAAAAAAAATGATTTTGATAAAAGTAGGTCATTCAACCGGATGGATATTTTGCGAATTTTTTTGTTAAGGTCTCTAATTGATGATTCATGGTTTAATAATTTTAAGTGAAGCGAAACTAAAAGAAAGTCCTCAGACAAAAAAACGGAATAAATATAAAGGAAGAAAAAATAAATAAAAAGAAGAGAGAGACAATATGAATGGAATGATGAAATCCGAGGGAAGAAGTTACCACGGAAATTGTTTTACGAGTATTATTACGACATGGAGTAAAAGAGCATCGCATCTTTCCTGAGGCTCTTTGTTATATCATAACCTGTTGAACATTCAGTTAAATAATAATACTATGACTAAGCAATCTTTATTAAATCGATATCGGATTCGAGAGACTTCCTTTTTTGAATGACGACGAGAGATGATATAATAGCATGACCCAAATAAAGGTGAAGAGTTTCCTCTTGCTCTACGCCCTTTAAACCCTTCCTTTAAGTTGCACCAAGTCATTAATTTGTTCGTCTAAACTAAAGATGAAAATTCTAACCTTTAAATTATAAACAATTATTAACCTTTTAATTGTTTAATTTTTCGTCATGAGAGACAGCTAAACATAAAAATAAATAATTTAATTGTGATTCCATTAATTTTCAATGATATGCATCTAAAATATATTTTATTAAAATATTTTAATTAAATTAAAATAAACACTCGGGAAAATGGAAAAAGCAAGTGAAATTAGGATCAAATTGTACGACACTAATGAAATTATAAATCATTCAATGCGATCAAATCAAATATATAATTAAAAAAAAATGATATTTACGCTGGCCCATTATAACATAACCTCACTTCCTCACATAAATATCTATAATTTTTGTACCAAGGGTCGCGGGGTCGCATCCCTTCTCATGCGACACTGCCAATCCAATTGAAATAAATAGAGACGGGGTCTAAGAGGCTTTCGATGCCGAAAAAGAAATGAAATAAAAAAATATCTTTAATATTGATTACGTAATGAAAATTAAAGGAATCCGAATTAAATTAATGCATATTAATGTTTAACTGCTTCTCATGATGTTAAAGACACTAAACTTGCCGGCTACGATGTCCCAGTTGTTTTTATTTTGGAATTATTTTTAGGATTAGGTAGATGCAGGCAGCCAGCAATTGATAAAAAAACTTTATTTAATTATCGTCGACGTTTCGGAATCACATCGATTCCATCTTCAAGCTGTTAATGAAGATGGGATCGATGTGATTCCGAAACGTCGACGATAATTAAATAAAGTTTTTTTTATCAATTGCTGGCTGCCTACATCTACCTAATCCTAATAATTACCGCTCAGCCATCGAATTTTTAAACGAGGCTTCTAACTAATCGTTGCCCTCGGGGCTTGGTGTAGGGGTTAGCGTGCTAACCTCGTATACCGAACGTCGCGGGTTCGGACCCCAGGCAGTCCGATTATTTTATTTAAGGCATTTGTGTACCAAATGGCTTAAATAGAAATGCCTGGACCCCCAAAAAAAAAAAAAAAAAACTAATCGTTAATTTAAGCATGTATCATACAACAGCAAATATTTTAAAGATCTAACAAATTTAAAACCAAAAGAAACTTTAGCTATTTGCAACCCAACATTAGAGTTCTAAACAAAAAATAGTTTAATTTAATGAAAACTAAAGTGACGTTTCGCAGTAATCTTCAGACTTGTTGTTTAATCAAAAAATAAAAAAAAAAATTAAAATTTATCATGTCGCATGTTGCAATAAGATTCAAATTAATAATTTTTGGTTATTGCCGGCCCGTTATGCAATATGAGAAAAACAAATTTTAATTTTATATTTTTTATTAAACAACAAGTCTGAAGATGATCTCCAAGTAGGATCGAAACGTCACTTTTGTTTTCATTAAATAAAAAAAAATTCTTTTTTATTATTTTCTTTATCAATCAAGAGCTTTTATTTTATAATATCAAAAGCGTCTGGGCCCGCTGATTACGATAAATTAAAGCCAGAAGATAGGCCGAGATAATTCGTGACAGAAAAAAAAAGAAATTCAATCACCTGAAAGCCTTGAGACGAGAGAAAGGCAGGTGAGGAAAAAAAATAAAATTAGATGAACAAAATGAAAAAAAAAAAGAAAAAAAATGAATATATTAATAAAAAAAAATGTGGGTCAATTTCAGTGATTTGACCTCCAAGTGAATAAATAAATAAATAAGAAAAATTCTATATAAAATTTGAATCCGATTATAAACTGATCAATTTAAAAAGATTTCCAATTCCATGCATTATTTATTTTTTTTTTTTAATATTAGGAAAAAAAAACGATTTAAAATATAGAGATGGGGACAAGATAGGAATAATTAAAATAATTTTGCACCCCCCACCCCCACGACGCAAGCTGTTCGATTTGTCCCTGACCTCAATTCCCTGTGTTTATATTTATTTCAACTTTTACATTCAATTAATGAATTCATTTATTTTGTTTCTTCCATTAAAAACAAATTTGGTGTCCTCGGTAATCGAAAGTTGTGTTCTGTGCTTGCCACACCAGATTTTTTTGTGTCCAGATATATTTAGTTTCCGCAGATATATTAGAATTCAAGATATAGAATTTATAAACAGAGAAAAATATTTATATTTTGTTTCCATGGCAACCATTTCTCCTATCTTTCCCATGAAGTACAAGCAAGGGCGGATACAAGGGGGGGGGGGGGGGGGGGAAGGGAATAATTACCCCCCTGAGATTTGAAAAATACTTTTTTTTGAAAAAAAAAATGTATTTTTAATGTAAAATTTTCAAAATTAATACTTAAAAATTTGATTTATATTTATATTCTGGTAAACAAGTACAGAATGCGCCTTTAAATTACCGAAATTAAGAAAAAAATGTGTGCTGTGCGACCAGTCACTCCAGATTACCCCCCCCCCCCCCGAGAAACCTCTGGATCCGCCACTGAGTACAAGAGTAAATTGTCTCGGTACGCAACTATTTAAAAGTTAACTATGACAATATCCTCACTGGGATGGATTGATATGAAAAAAGGCCCTAGGGGTATAAGAATGGTGAAAATGCCCTTGGAACATATTTCAATGATACATAGGGGATTTGTAGGTACTAATAAAATAATAAGATGCTGAAAGTTTCAGATCGCTATCTCAAATGGTTTTTGAGAAAAACCAAAATATGTAAAAATCAGAAAAACATTTTTTTCTCAGGAACGGCTGAATCGATTGATTTGAATTTTTGATATGTTTTGGAGGCTGATGGTACCTTCTAGGGAAAAAATCAAGACCTATATCGGATCATGACATCCTTGAAAAAAATGGCGTTTTTTGATTAATTTTAATTTTTAACCATGATACAATTTTGGCACAAAAATGAAACAATTTTTTTGAAATCCTCATTCAATTTCCTGTAAGATCATAAGTTCATAAATTCATAAAAAAAGGTACGCCATAGTAGAAAAAAATAAAAACCATTTATTACCCAAATATTAACTTTATATGTTTTGTGCTTTAATTTTGTTTTTTATTGCTTAAGCTTACACATATATTTTCATTTTATTCAAAATAACCAGTTTATATTCATAACATCAAAATTTTTTGCCTAAATCAAAAGTTAAAATTTTTAAATATCTATAATCATTAACTATAATGCTATAAGATAGAAACAGTTTTTGATTAATGAATAATAAAAATAAAAACTAATATCAAAAAGATAAATCTACTATATAAATTACTCAGGGGCGTATATAAGGGGGGGGGGGAGGGGGCCCGGACCCCTCCCCCCAAAATTTCCCAAACACATATACATATATAGGGATATACAGACATCAGCGCAACAAATTTTTCGCAGGATAGAAAACTTTGGTTCCGCAAAAGAAAAAATGTTCCGCAAAAAATTTCGTGTGAAAAAAAAATTTAGTTTCTTAAAAAAAAAATTTTTAGCAGAAAAATTTTTGAGTTCAGGCCCCCCCCTAAAAATATTTCTATATACGCCCCTGAAATTACTATCCAATATGTAAAAGACTATACTAACATACTTAAAGCTCAAGTACACTCTCGCCATATTAATAACAAAGTGTATAAATGTTTTATTGAATATAAAAAAAATGCTAATGGACCTAAAGGCGTATTAAGACATAGCTGTGAGTGTGCGAATGGTCTTAGAACAATTGGATGTTGCTCTCACGTTGCTGCCATTGTTTATCATTTGTCATACGGAAGATATTTGACAAAAATTCTGAGGCCCGCTGAAACATTGAGCAAATTATTTGATAAAGACAACGTTTCACCTGTGATTGAAGAAGACAGTGACGAAGACTGATTAAACGTGATTCTGCATTTTTTATTGTTGAAAGATTTATCTTTTTGATATTAGTTTTTATTTTTATTATTCATTAATCAAAAACTGTTTCTATCTTATAGCATTATAGTTAATGATTATAGATATTTAAAAATTTTAACTTTTGATTTAGGCAAAAAATTTTGATGTTATGAATATAAACTGGTTATTTTGAATAAAATGAAAATATATGTGTAAGCTTAAGCAATAAAAAACAAAATTAAAGCACAAAACATATAAAGTTAATATTTGGGTAATAAATGGTTTTTATTTTTTTTCTACTATGGCGTACCTTTTTTTATGAATTTATGAACTTATGATCTTACAGGAAATTGAATGAGGATTTCAAAAAAAATTGTTTCATTTTTGTGCCAAAATTGTATCATGGTTAAAAATTAAAATTAATCAAAAAACGCCATTTTTTTCAAGGATGTCATGATCCGATATAGGTCTTGATTTTTTCCCTAGAAGGTACCATCAGCCTCCAAAACATATCAAAAATTCAAATCAATCGATTCAGCCGTTCCTGAGAAAAAAATGTTTTTCTGATTTTTACATATTTTGGTTTTTCTCAAAAACCATTTGAGATAGCGATCTGAAACTTTCAGCATCTTATTATTTTATTAGTACCTACAAATCCCCTATGTATCATTGAAATATGTTCCAAGGGCATTTTCACCATTCTTATACCCCTAGGGCCTTTGGTGTAGAAAAATAATAGGATTTCTAATCATCACCTATTAATTTTATCCAATTATAACCGCCTAACAAAAAACAAACAAAATTAAAATATACCTTTCAATATATAAAGCAAATTCAAATTCAGATGAATTATACATTGTAGAGTATTAATAAAAGGGAAAGATCTCAGATTGAGGCACCATCTAGCGGCGAGAGTTCCAACTAACTAAGAACAAGCTTTTTGTATGATTTGATTCTCTTATGCACGCGACAATCAAGTTCCAAGAATACCTTGCTTCCAAGTATAATTAATATTCTTAGAAATCTATTTTAATAACGAATTATTAAAATGATTTAAGACATTCATATAATAAAATAAATAAGAAATAGGATTTTTATCAAATACAAATTTATATGGTAGAAAATGTTAGTATACACAATTGTACAAGAGAATAGAGAGAGAATTAAACAAAATATTTTAATTACCTTTAATAATAATCCCGAGTCGACCCCGCAGTGTGAGACAAAGACGAGGGTCGAGGAAGATGTCGACCATTAAAATTAATAATCCATTATCCAAAAGCACTAATTAAAACACTGATGAACACTAATAATCACAAAATAAAAAAGAAACTTTTAATAAAGAACGCGAATGTGCAGTGAATGGATGGCGCGCGAAAAGCCAACTGACTGGAGATGGCGTCACTTTCGCCTTCTCCTTTAGAAAAGGAGGGGTTGAAAAGGAGTGGGGGAGATGGCGCGGAGAATGAAGGCATCTTTTCAATCTGGTCTCATGTTGCACAGCACACGCATTTCTGTTAGCCTCGATAATTGAAATTTGTGCATTTATTTAGTTCTGCGCAGTATGGGACATTAGAATCAGGAAGGTAAAATTTATAAACATCAGGCAAAAAAAAAAAAAAATTAGATTAAAAAAAAGATTTCGATTGTTTTAAAAAGGAGGTATTTTAAGGACAAAATAGCCCACGGGGCGTGGTGTAGAGGTTAGCGTGCTAACCTTAAAATAATTTTTGTGTTTTTGTTCTGAAAACTACATTAAAAAACAAAATATTTATAGCCTTGCGGGATTCCGAAATATCAATTTTAAAATAAGTTATAGTTATTTGAAAAAAAGAGCAGTTTTTTTTTTCAAAAATCCATAACTTTTTTTAGTTGGGTAAAAAAATTTGAAAAAATTCTCAAAAATGTCTTTTAAGGGGTAGAAAAAGATAGAAAATTTTCATTCAAATTTTGGTTTTGGTTACAAATTGGCAAAACATGCATTGTGCATGGAATTTCTTCAAAAAAAGTCAAAATATCTCGAGACAAATAGGATTATTTTGAATCGAATACTCACGAAATGGATAACTACAATGTTTCAGAAACGTATTCAGCTTCTATACAAACATGAATTTGCATGAACATCCGGGCTCTTCTTATAACGAAGGAAATTATCATTTATTTGCAATAAAATTTTTTTTATCTTATCATTCACTTCTTGATTTCATTCAATTTTATGTCATTTTTTTTGTTTTATCAACTGAAAAAAAGACATAAAATTAATAAAAGGTGATAAAATTAAAAACAAAAGTGAAAATTAAGATAACTGACCTAACGAACTGGCATTAGTCGTAGAGACATGAACTCAATCCATCACTTTCTGTTGTTGTTCATTCATTCCATTTACTTTCATTATACCTTGGTGACAAACCATTTAGAAAAAATCTTGATAAGAATTTATCATAATTATACATTTATGGAAATTGAATATATGTATTAAAAGGGTTAATAAATAAAAAAAAAAAAAAAGCATTTTCAAATTTTAAAATAGAAGAAAATAAAAATTTTATGTTTTGTTATGTTATGTTTTGAGGTCAAAGGCCATATTAAAAATGCCTTTTGCAAATATTTTAATGATATTCTATGGATTATGTAGATACTAAAGAAATATAAAATTTTGAAAATTTCAGATTTTAATTTAGATCGAATTCTTCAAAAAATCAAAATAAGTAAAAATTAGAAAATAATTGATAAATTGTTGAATTTGATGGCTGTAGATATTTAAATTAGGAGGAGACGGAGCCTTCCCGGGATACAGCAGCCAGGTAAAATAAAAAACGTTATATCCTGTCGCCGACGTTTCGAGCGCTAGTCGCACTCATCTTCAGGGCAAGCAGAATTGTCAAAAATAAGTACAGGTGGTGTGGTACTGTATATTATTTTCATGCATAAACATGTCAGTACAAATTTGCATCGTTTTAAAAAGTGCAATGAACAAGACCTTTCAACAACTAACTATACGACTGGAACAGCAAGTGAACCACAGATTAATGATACACAGATGGGAAGGCTAGCCGTTTTGCTGGAAACAGTTGCGAGCACTAGCGCACTCTCAGTACAGGCCAATGCAAAAATTCAAAACAGAGTGAGTTAGTCTGGTTTCGAAGCTTGTTAAGTTAACATATCTCTGATATCTACACCTGATCTACACCCTTCAAACTAAAATCAGCAGACTTGTTTTGTTTTTTTTTTCAGAAAACAAAATTCATCAATTTTTATTTATTTATTAATCTTTTAATTTTTTTTTTTAATTTAGCTTTTTAGAACAAATATGACTAAAATAAGATTATGTATCCTATGTGGAAATCAAAACCAGGAAAATAGAACTCTTTTTTAGTTTTCCTGCTAATGAAAAGGTAAGTGAAATGTTTTTTTAACTTTTAATTTAACTTATTAATAAATATAAATATTATTTTTCAAGAGGGAAGATGTGGGAAGATGCAATCAGGAAATTTATGCCTTTTCCTATTAATAAAATAGTCCTAAATCTTTGTAAAAACAAAAGGATTTGTCAAGACCATTTTGAAGAGAAGTGTTTCACCTCAACACTGAAAAACCGACTAAATAAATTTGCCGTTCCTTCAAAGTTTACAAAAAGAGGAAAATTTATCAGAAAATCATGCCTTGGTGCTAAGTATTTTAGAGACAAAATCTCCCAGTTCTTCGGTAATTATAAATCCCATCTTTTCTTATGAAGTAATCTGTTTTTCATAAAGATTTTTTTTTATTTTTCTTTTTATTCTAGACACAGGCCAGAATACTGCTTTTTTTCCAAGCGGTGAAATTATACTAATATATA